>DWEI01000095.1:0-29345 GCA_018245875.1 Mysoria ambigua | reverse complement strand
TAAACGTAACCGGTGAATGGTGGGAATGTTCTGCATTCCTCTGCCTACCCCTTCGGGGATTACAGGCGTGAAGTTACGTTAAATTATATATACTTATTAATTACATATATAGGGATGCAGGAAATGAACCTCCCCGATCGGCGCCTATGTCTGATCATCCACGTACCCACACCGCCCGGCGCACCCTGGACACTGCCACTAATCCTTCCACCGCGAGAGGTGATCGCACATGATCAGATGTCGACTCGACGCAGGAGATTAGTTATATTAGCATATTGGCTCAGCTATGCAGAACTATTTATAACTCGAAATTCGTGCAGTTTAAATAAAACTGATAACTAAAACACACTATGATTGAACTTAGAAAAAAAACCAAGCCATTTATCTATATAATACGTTAATATTAACAAACATGACCATTATATTAATTTGAGACAGCCCAAATAAATAAAATGAATACAGTTTCCTTCAACATGAATATTATAGGAATATAAATGAATAATGAATAAACAATCGATATCGCTGTATTTTATCAAATGAACACCGCTCTCGGACTAAAGAAGACCGAAATTGAATGATTAATTCGTCATAATTAAAGTGTCAGAGGCAACGACGATGCCGTTTAATATTCGCTTGGAAAATGATTTAATTAATGCACGTTACATGCAAGCGCAAACTATAAATATCAGTTAATATGTTCGTAAGTAAATACCTGACGCTTTATCTACGAAAATCGAAAACATATTCAAATCGTCACTTTTCTAAAAGTCGCCTAGAAATTAAATAGTCCCGTTTAAAATTTAAATGTATTTGTTAGATTTATATTGCATGAAAGATTCAAATTTTTTGTATTTCAAATATTTTCACTAAATATGCAAACGATTCATTATGATATTTTGAAGATTTTTATCAAGGTGTATAATTACATACACGTGTCTTTAATCTCTTTAACAACACTCTCAAAGCCTTCAAAAATATATTCCTATAAATATGCAATGTTTACCTTTAACTGATTGTACAATTAGTTTGTAAGTACAGTATGTAAAAAGTTATGGATGTAACTATTGTATCAATTGTTGGTAGACTTAATAAATAAAATAAAATAAAATAAAAATAAAATATTATAAACAAAATTGCTATAGAATTCTAGGTCATTAACTTCAATATTTATAAACGAACCGTATATAAAGGACAAAAAATATCAATTTCCCTGTTACATTATTTGATAACACACTATACTCGGTATAGTTATTTATAAAATTCCGTTCAAAGCAAGAAATCGCAAATGTTTTATTACAATTTAAAACAAAAAGATCAAAAAATCCATTACCAGCCATGAATTATTCACATAACATTTTATAAAATTATCGAACCAAAACTCCATTACCACACCTAAAGGGTCAGTATGATCGTAACATTACAAAAAGACAGTACAAGCGCGACCTTGGTGAATAAGTCAAATTCTTGCGATGTCACACGTAGGCGAATGCAAAAACTATCCTGTGACATTGCGAGCCTTAGAGAAACATGGTTCTATGTGAAGCAATAATGCGAACGGTTTGGAACTTTGTTACTCTAAGCGTGCGGGCGAATGTCGACCGGACAATTGGTTCAACCCACACAGTTTGAAGATCGCGTGGTCGTAGTACCAGCGTGGGAAGTACAAGTTTTCCGGGTGAGCTGCAGTGTGAATAAAGTAACGTACGAATGAAAAGTCTTACATATTAATGCGTTATTTTACGGAAAAAGACGATTTTAAACACTACACCCTTGGAGGTAAGTAGTTTTATATTGTATTCGAATGTTATAAAAAAGGAATATTTACAGAAAAATATACACCCGGCCCATGTCCAGCAGTGGACTTAGATAGGCTGATGATGATCATGATACACCAGATGTTTACGGGAATACATTATACAACATTGCACAATTGGTGCAATCTTATGTTCTGTTTATGTTAACAGGTACAGTAAGAACAACATGTATCTCGCACTGGAGTATCATAGCATAGAACAAAGAAAGAAGATTATTGGAGAGACAACACGAAAAGAAAATACAATAAAATGAACACACGAATAATAATACGAAACGATAACTTTAAAATAATCCAAACCAAACCATCCAAACAGATCTCCCTTTTAATTAAAATTATAAATACAAATATAATGAAAACGCAGTATTGAACTCAATATTCCGCGAACGAGACCTCCACTCCGCGCGCCCTCCCGGCCGCTGACAGTGGAGCCGTGGCACAGCGTGGGCGAAGAAATTTCGGCAGGTAGCGAGTGCACGGCCGACACGGATCTTTGGTTTTCAAAACCTAAGTCCACTCGACGCTGGCGCGAGATGCACCAGAGCGTGTGTTATAATTCGCGCTGACTCACGCGGTCATTAATGAATGCAATTTTCTTGCAAGGTCCGAGACGTATCTTTGAACAATTTGAATAATAAATGGATGCATAGCTCGTTGTATAACAACGGTTTAATGTTTTTGTTTCTTTTCGATGTACTCGCAAGTATCTAGAATTATGTTGCAGACGGTGATGTGATTAGAGATAATAATAAAACAGTAAATTTGATAATAATCTTATTGTTTTTAGTCACTACATTTATTCTAGAAATATAGTTTTAAATTTTAGCTAGTGTAAAACAATGTGGTTAAGACGTAGTATTTTGATGAAATAGAGTACTTCTGCTATGAGAAACTTGTGAAATGTTAAAAAAAGCTTTATAGTACGACTTAAAACAAAACGGTATTAGAAATTTGGTTCAACTCTAAAATTACTAATTAATCTCAACTAATTACTTCTTGAATTTCTGTACTAGTTCAGTCTCACTTCCAGCGCCGTGCTCTGTGGACAGTCTTCGTATAAGTTTCCGACGGGCGGCAAGCAGACGCGCATGTGGAATAAACAATATTGCAAAGATCTGCATCAAACAATATTAAGCATCGCCATTAATATCAAGCCCAGCATGGGCGATCGCTGGAGTTTTACAGGTACCCCTGGTACCTATATAAAGATCTTATATACAATCGTATGAATAGATTGCTGAGAGTAGCAGAAACAAATAAGATTTGTAAGTATTGTATAGTATACTTACGTAACTATAGTATAGTAATATAGGTTTGTAAATATAATATAGAAAGTACAGAGATAAACTTTCTAAGCATATTTAACATTCGGTAAAGAACCTGACTTGAGGACATTTTAATAATAGAATCATCATATATCATCCTATAATAACAGACATTTTAAATAAAGATGAAGCGATTCCGATGATTACCTCAGATTTTTCCCCTTACTGCTTTGTTGCAAACTTTACATTTAGACGTTATCAACTTTCTGTACCTTAAATGTAATTAACTATAAATAAATCCCAGGCAACCCATCTTCAGTCTAGACCGACGTCAACCAGGCGGATATTAGGCCGTGTTTCCACAGGTAAGTCAAGCGTATTATTGGCAAATAGCCTAAAATACTTGACAGTATTCATGATCAACGATCGATTGATGCATTTGCATCAGCATTTACTTTAACAATAATGAAAGGTTCATTATCAACACCTGTTGAGGTTGAAATAGGTTGTGACGCTATGACAACGGCTAACAGACTTCGAACTGCAGTTAACGCCTCTTCGCTGTTTTCTTAACAAAAACGTCGTGAATGTCATAGACATAATCATGTTCAACACAATCATCATCAATACGATCAACGTCAACATAATCATCATCAGAATAACGAGCACAGTTTGTTGTAATTAAAGTCTGTTCGTCTAATGTTTTGTTAGTGCAAAGACAACATAATTTCTCCTTGAGTTTTTTCACTCACAGAGCCGGCGTATGTTTCTTGCTAGTCAAGACACACCATTAGGGCTCTGTTTATTTTTTTTTTTACTTAAGGTCAAACGTTTTTGCACCTCCAAATTTTTGACGAGCGCAACGAATAAGCGTCCTACCTTCGTCACGATAACCTAGAACATTTGACGGGTTCTTGAATGATACGAAATTTATACGTTATTAAATTTGTTTCTGTGCAGCCACTTGGCTTAGTTGTAAGAGACGGGAACGAAATACATATGTTCTTATGTATATGTTTTAATACTTCTGGATGAAACATCGTAAAATCACGCCTGTAAGCTCCAAAGATTCATTATCGAATATTTTATGAACATATTATCATTCAGCGGGCACGTGTTAATGTTTCGAGCTACTATTAAAAAAATACAATGGTAGTCAAACGAGGATTCGAACCCAGGCCTGTTCGAGCAGCAAACGCACTTGCAATCACTCGGCTATAGAGCCAGTCAGTCAAATCAATATACTTACATCAGCAATAGGATAAACGTAAATAACCATAAGTGTATATAGCTAATATGTATTGAAATATACCATGCGACATATTCACACAAGGCTATCTGAACCTAAAGTAAACGTGAAGCGACCTTATGCTATGGTGACCAGACGGCTCATGAACTACGTTAATAGCTATGACTACTAATGCCTATATACTCATCTAGATATATATTTTAGATCCAGGCCCAAAATAAATGGATTCCCAAAAAATATGGAATCGAACACCCGGACAACAGTCAGGTTCACTAACCACGTCATCAACGAGTCAGGCCAATATGTAAATTATTAAAACTAACAGACGCCGTAAGTATGGATAACAAGTGACATGGCGAAGACTACGACTTTGCCATGCCACTCGTTATCAACAATTTAGATATAATTTAAACGCAAGTTTCTTTCAAAACCATTTTAATATAACAATTCGCTAACTCCACCTTAACGCGTGACCACGCCCACACTGCAACGCTAATTACAACAGCCTGAATCATTCATTAACACATTACAGTTTCATTAAATACAAAATAATGATGTTATACAACGTACCATACACATGCTTGAACTAAGTTTAGCTTTGAAACAGCATGTGTGATCCACCTTGCTACCTACTAATGAAGTTTAAAATTTAATTATGTTTACGTCTATATCTATTATTATCTTTTAATGGTTATGGTGCGGCATTATAAAAATTTTTCGACGTTTAGATTCAATTAGCTGATAGGCATATGTAGGTGGCAAGTTGGAGATCTTATAATTAAACTGGTTTTTATTGCTCAGCGCCAAACATGGTTCTGTAGATTGAGCCGCTAGATGCAGCCGTGGAACGAGTGTCAATTGATAATAAATACAAAGAGAGACAGATATCATTTTGTTCTGTATCTCCTTGTGTTGAATAGGGGGTTATTTTGTGGTCAATACAACGGGGGATGTTGTTGCAATGTATTGTAATTGAAATGTGTACGAGTACGAATCTATACAGTCTGATTTTCTTTCCCGAAAGAGTAGGCAGAGTGGTGTACATTTTCAGGGAGTCGTCACCTGCGATGCCACACGTCCCACCATGGAATAGGGGGAAAACCCACAGCTTCCGACCCGGCGATTGAACTCGAGATCTCTAGAACAACCGTCGAGCTTACGGCTCCTCTACCAAGGAGGCAGTCTTTTGATATTGTTTAATTATTCACACTCGACTTATAAGTATTAATTAAGTCCAGTCACAAATCTGTTAAAGAAATTTCTTTGGAAATAAACAGTACCTACTTACAACGCTTATTTCTCTGTATTTAAATAAACGATTGAAATAGATGATCGCTCCGAGTAGAATTCAAAAAATTACAAACTTATTTTAACAAAAACGTAGTCTATTTTATAAAAATCATTTTGGCTGTTATAATTGTGGTTTCCACCAATTATTATAATTATAAACATCTCAGGCGGAACGTATGTCCAGCAGTGAACGTGGACATGCCGACGATAACGGTTTTAAAATTTCTATTTGCTAACATTATATAAAAACACTTTTGTACTTTTCATCAAAGTATATAAAATTATATATATTTATATGCACTGTAATGTTACAACAACTGAATATAATGTTAACACCGTATCACCTATATTTTTTGAAAGCGTTATTATTCACATCTTGATCTGTGATCTCGTAAAAGATTTATAAAATCCGTATCGAACATCTTATATCATCATTCAACCCTATTATCTTATATCATTATATATCTCGTATCGTATCATAAATGTATCTCGACTGTCCTGGGTTTGAAGCTCCGGACGAGTGCTGTTGGATTCGGACTTTAAAATTTCTAGTGTTTCGAAGTCTGTATCGGTGACCAGTATATACTCGTAGCTATAGGCACGCCACCTATCCCATAGCGGGACGTAAAGGTAACGCAAGAAGCCTGAGAGCGTGCTGCACTCCTCTGCTTGTGTCTTCAAGGATTACGAGTGTAATGTTACGTTACGATACGTTATGTATCATGAACAAGAATTGACATTAGACTGTATGTACAATGCATATATGTTGAACGGAAATATATAAAATACATTAATTCTGAATGCCAATACATATATAAATATATTTGATTAGTTACAATATTTGGATGCAAATATGTTAAATATGAATTAGACGAAGATGAAATTAATATTTAGCCAGACAGATATCTGATATGTCTAAATGTTTATGACATTTTTATACGACGCAAATGTTGATGAATGCAGGTACCGCATAACTCACCTGTTTTGAGAAATAATTCAGATACTGGGTGATGGAGAAGTCAGAAGCATTGATAACTGACCTGTCCGTATGAAGAGAGTGATGTAAACTGAACAAGCAGAGATATTAATATATTTATCATTCGTTATTCTTTATGAAACCCACAAGGGAGCAGGCGTGATTATATATAATAATATTAAAAGTTTTTACTACGTAGAAATGACAAACGAAGGAAACTTGTTCATATGGTACTTCACAAATATGGTCACAATAGACGGTGGATGAATTATAAATAATAATTATTATTGCAATACATGCTTGTAGTTATCGCCACTCATATATCTTTAAAAATACATTTTATGTATGCAATATATATATACATGTATAAAATAAAGTGTAATATCCAGTGATGTTATCAACAGTACCCACAGTACAGTCAGAAAGAAAATGCAGTAATATCGCGTAAGTAAACACTGAAACATGTCACGACCAACAATGATATATCACACCATACCACTACGCCACTTGTCTGACCACTCAGTCACGTGCGGACAACGTGAAACGCTTTTCCACCTCGCTTTCCTCGATAGAGTCAAACTGCATCGGTCCATTGCTGTTTCACTACGATTTTACTCAAATCATTCGTTAACGTTTGCGTCAATGTACATGAAATTAAGTATAGTTTACACAACATTGTTGATTTGGAGAGTTTTTATGTATTCGGCATTTATAGTCAGTTTTTTGTTGATGAAATGATATAGGGGCCTTTCTGGAGGATACGTCTGGAAGATTTGGTGACTCATTCATATAGTTATCGTTTCGATTATTTTATCTGCTCTTCGTTCTGTTGTTATTTTATTGCGATGTTATGATTTCAATTCTATTTATTTCTATTGACCATTACAAATTACTCACGCTTTTTAAAAACTATCTCGCATAAACTTTTTATTGTATGAGACATATTACGGAAGTCCATTGTTATTCAATGTTAAAATAATTTCAACCGTCTACGAACAAAATATATGACAGTGTTTTCGTACACATCTTGTCTTATGAGAAATTACGACTGACCTTTGAATGACCACTACTTACCACCAACACGTGGATAACGCTCAAATTGACCATCATTAGGATAAATAATTAAATTGAATATATTATAATCAACCGCACTTCCACATTTTAAGTATGGAATTGTTCAAGAAAGAATTGTCCAAGAAATTGTTCAAGAGACAAAGAACGCACTAAACTAAATCGAATTCATGGGAAAACTCTTCAAACAAAACTGTATCATAATACCCACACATAAGGTTATATTTCGTTTAATGTCAAATTTCGGTCCATAAGAAGACTTATTACGGAGGTTATAAAAGACATAGTCGTGCTAATGAATCGGCGATCGTGTTTAGTTAACGTGTTTAAACTGACATTCGTAATGCAATAAAGGTTAAAACTGTAGGTCATCTTCGTGTGAATCCTGAAGAACTTATGAAATTAATATTAGTTACATGGTTATTGTAGAATTCGATCATGTTCCGGTTATATTTGATACATGTAAATTTAACATTGTTCAATTGTTAGCGAGCACAGCGGACTATAAACGAATGCTATGCGCGATGTTTTATAATACATATTTCTATAGCTTTACAAAACGTTATTAACACTTATTGATAGCTAAGACTTGACGTAAATGCACTAATGTTTAATCTGATTTTCCTAGAACTCATAACATGACCTATTCTCGAAAACCATGGGATACACGGTATAATGCTCGTATTCCCATATATAGTTGTTAGTTAACTATCTACAATTTTCTATTTAAAATCGAATAAACGTTTTTTTTTTCTGTCTAGCGTCAGGAAACTTTTCGTAACATAGTTAAGATTAAGACATTAAAATTTTGATTTTTAATTTCTCAATTGTACATCTTAGATTACGAATGGTTAATATATTATGTAACAATAATTGTAACATTGGTTTCCATACATTGGCGTCCATCCATTGAACATTGCCTCGTTAACATCTTTTCCGTATGCCGTAACCTTGAAACTGCTTACAAGTATCCAATGTTCTGCGATGATGATGAATTCTCCATAATTGTTCGCTACAATAGACTATATCCGAAAATAGTTTTCTTTGGTCTGTTGTACAGAAACCCCAGCAGATCGTATTATAAATGTCCTCCTTTGAACGGACTTGCTAACGCTCTTAACTTCTTTTGAAGAACTCCACCTTATAGCCCACCTTTAACACCTTCGAAGGAAGCCTATTCAAAAACATGCAAGTGTGCGATAGAAAACCTCCATTGAAACACACCGTTAATTAAAAACGATGAAATGTTTGACTTATCACGTTATCATAAAATATAAAAAAGATTCCATAATTATAATGAGCCCAGTTTAATATTTCATCACCCAGTCTTAATAAAAGAGGATTTACATATGACATTCAACGACCAAAACGGAAAATAATCGCTTTGTACATGTAATAATAATAATAATAATAATAATTCTTATTTATATTCTAATAACACATTCACAGATAGTCCACTCGTTAGAGCGATAGAACGAACTATACGGATGCGGTCGAGGACGCGGCAAACGCCAAAAAAACGAGGCAAAAGTGAACGGAGCAAAACGAACGTTTAACCCATTGTTCAATTATCTGCAAGTGTGTTCCGTACGTACAAAGGTCGGAGCGCTGGATGGGTCTACAGTCACGATACGTTCAGCGTGAAGAAAGTAACATCACACGAACTTATTCACTTGATGCAAATGTCATTAAACGGACGTATATCGAGGGTTTATATCTCAGGATCAGGAATTTTTTTCCTTTATTGATATGAGTAACAAACATGCAGTTATGCTTGTGACAAGCCGAGGACGGGCACGATGGTACTCATTGGAACAGGTCTGTGATCAACCGAGTTCTGGGAGAGGCTGATGATGATAGTAGGATAACATTCTGTAGTCACTATCCAATTAAATGTAGATGAGACAAAATTGAAGTTCGGTTTCAGATTAGACCAAGTTCGTCATTTTAAAACCACAAATTAAACAATACTCCTCAATTATATAAATAGATATGATAAACACAGTATAATGAGAAGTCTTACGTAATTAAAATAAAACAGTACAAAAAATCTGTTATATTAAATGTTGAAGTAGGTTAAGTCTGAATAACCCATACCAAATCTGAAACTCCCAAGGTTCACTTGCTGTCCCGGTGAAAGTATTGCTGAAAAAAAATATTACAATAGGTGGATATTAAGAAGATAGAAATGTCGCTGGTATGAATAAGTACGCTTGTGTTACAAGAAAAGACCTGAAAAAGCTGATGCCTAAAAATAGAAGGATTAAACCGATGAATGTAAAGTCACGATGTAATGGATATGAAGAAAGTAATATAGAAAGTTGATTCTACATCTTTGCATTTAGAAAGGTAGTGCAGCCCATCGACGACTTTGTCTCGGGTAGTACTTTTTTTTCTACTTATTATTGCGATATGAAAATAAAATACAATGAAAAATTTTAAGTATATAATAGTAAGAACAATAATGAGAAAAAGCTAATCAAACGAGATTAGATCATATACAAAATTAAATTAAACTTACTTTAAATGCAGATTAAAATAGATAAAGTTTTGTGTTACTAAGATTAAGAGATGTTTTGAACTTAAATAAAGTTCCTACGCAATAAACTAGACATGATATTATCAAGGAAAGAAGATAAATATGATAATTCAATTCAAATAAACTGAAGAAAGATTTACGAATCATCTATGAAATAATTCACTCCTTAACTTGAAATAATTGCAATCAGAATGAAAAAAAATATCCACAGCTTTAATTTAACAAACTGTTAAGTTATTATTTGTTGGTCTTCGTGGCTATGATACGTGGGAGCTTATAAAGACTTGAATAGATTTAAGCCTGGATAAGACAAGTCAGACCGGGTATGTCGAAATATTAAGACACCGTTCGGCAATGGTTAGGGCTATTGCGGTTCTGACTCCGGGGTAGAAATTTAAACCATGTACTGTTGTTGTATTATCTCTTTAAATACTATCCAAGGCATCGACAGTCGTAGAGTTTTAATGGTCATTAAATTAATTAATTGTAAAATTCATCTGTAGTGACTGTTCGTCATTTCTCAGGCTTCGTCATTCGTCAGGCTTATGTTAATTATTATTACGTTTATTATACCACCGCAGCAGGTTTCCAACGGGGCATAGTGAAAGTGCCTACTTCCTAAAACTATATCCTAACACACGGCGCATTTCTTCCACTTTCATAACTCTCTTCATTCAGGCGAGTTTAGAAGACTGAAACCAATGTAAGAATTGTGGTGTCATAATCATCTGAACTTTCACTGCATGTCTATTCTCGAGAAAAGGTTATTCGTTATTAAACTCTAATTGCAAACCCACGTTCACTCAAACTCTGAACTTAATGATACCTTATCTGTGTGTACACGACATGCCCTGCGGTTCCGTACTGAAGGCTCAACTTTGGTAGGTCCGCCATTTGACTGCTTCGCGAAAACCGTCTCTATTTTGTGTATCCACAAAGTTCAATTTTATACTTTTTCACTGATGAACGATAAAAATTCAAGAATACAAATCAAAACTACGTGACATTCGCATACACACGTACTAACGCGTAACACTTCAATACTAACGCGAGTCCTTTGTGCTGTAACCGAAATCCGAAACACGAATGATTGATCGAATGATGACAAAATATAATCTCTAAGTCCTTTGGCCAAAGTCTCAAATTCCCATTTAAACATCGTAGAACATATGCCGTTTTCCGTTAGAAGAGAAATGCGTGCACTACCTCACGGTAGGACCTTGGCGGGAACGTGGAAAAGTATCATCAGATTTCTTTTTTCATAGCAATTGCGCTTTAAACGTCATGAACTTAAGAATCAAATTCTGTTAGAACGAAACGGTGGTTAGTGCGTTACGGACATGCTGACCGGTCCGTGTTCGAACCTTGACTGAAGTGGGACGTTACTCCGTTACCACATAGGGCTAAGTGCAGAACAGAAGGTGGTCTGTGTTGTAACGCAATGACTACACCATTGTTGCTAAGCGCCAAATCAAGTGGGCTTTAATCTTTTTATACCATCACCTTGATGCCTACGATAGTTTTTTTGCTAATTAGTCAGGCGTATGCTATTGTTATGGAGATTGCTGTGCATTTGACACGATTTACATACAAAATCTTACACGGAAGCGCTTATAGTTGTAACGCGTTGAATAATCACAAATGATGTGTCGAGATAAGTAAATTCAGCCACACTCAAATTTCCAGTTACTATGATCTAACTATATACTCGTACATTTACCTGGATGGATGGACCTTGCGGACCGCATTACAGTCCCTAGTCTGTTACTATTAAGACCAAACTGACAATTCCGTTCAAAGACCCTCGTGCTTCAGTTTCGGTAATGTCTAGGAACTATTCCAAATCGTGCCGTAGGTACCCGTAAAATCCGCAATGAAATAGTAAAAATCCGTTTAAAAAATATTTAACTATCGTGTTGGTTGTGATAATAGGAAATTTAGGTACATGATAGGTTATAATTAAGGAAACGGCAGTCGCATTTCATGGATTCGCCATGGGTTCAAATCCCAGGTCGAACACTTTTGGATTTTTCTAATTCAGATTTTCCAAAGGTAGTTCTGAATCCGAATTTGTGCCATTCCATAATGGAACATAAACGGAATAGGTAAAACGTGGGTAGGCAGAGGAGTTTAGTACACTCCTTTGCCTATTTTTAATAATATTCTAAATGGATAAATTATATTTCGTTAGACACACGTATGTTATTCTAGTAAATATTTCGCTATCAAGGGAAGCTGATAATGAAAGACCTCGAAAAGATTCAAAACTATTTGAATTATTCCATAAACTCAGACCGATATAAAGCCAGTATACTCGAAAACTTTTAATATTGGCATATTTTAATTGGTAACATTTTCATCAAAATTGATATATCTATTCGATGAAATACCGAACAGTCTAAAAATACATATTCATATACAGTAAATTAGTTCACGCGGTTATTTATTGCTTTTGGATTCAAATGTAACAGAATGACATTCAACTTCTTCCTGCTAAATATCAAAATGGGCACGGATAATATATAGCACCTTGTAGATAATAAATCAATATTTATCACAGCAATTAAAGTAGCATTTAAAAATATTTATCTAGGGTTTTTTAATTATAAGGAAAGAAAATTACTCAATGATCATTATGAAGCTATCAAACTAAAAGTTCCGGGTTCGATTTCCGGTCAATTTGTCAACAAATGTAGTTCACACTTTAAGGTCTAAATTTTTGTTTACTACATGTTTGCTTTACGGTTATATTCAAAAACAAAAATGAGGAATGGAAGGCTAGAATAATACTATGCCGTACAGAATCTCTAACAGTACTTATAATTTAAACTGTTTTTTTTTTTACCAAAATGGAAAAGAATCTTCTTCCTTATTGTACATAGTGTTCTAAAATGTTTTTATTCTTATATTGTCACGCGAATACGCTAGCGGGCTAGGTAGAGAGCACCGAATACCAAATATATCGATCCCCACGCACCTGACGCGTTTCTTCTTCATTCATTACTCTCTGTGCTGGACAGACTCTCAGACTCTGGTCTTTTTACCACTTTTGACTCGATGTTTTAGCGCTGTTTTCACTACGGACTCAGAATCTCCCTACTCTACTACTATAAAGACTAGGTAGCTCGTAAGATATCACTCTCCTCGCCCTACCTAAACCATACTCGTCCAGAAACACTCTATGCGGGGTTCCTTACACAGCGACCACTGCATACTGAAATTCAAGAACTATTCAGCAACGTAATATTCAGCCTATAACCCCCAAAGAGGGAGGCAGAGGAGTGTCATACACTTCCACGTTTTATCAGTTACGTTTACGTCCCACAATGGAACAAGGGGGCGAGTCTATTGCTATACACTAGGCCCATATCCAGAATCTGAGCTAGAAACTCTAAGCTATAATAATCCAAAAGTGCCTGTCCCCGGGTTTGAACCCTGGATATCTCGACCGGTAAATGCGCTTACAGCTAATATGACCAAAGAGATAGAAACAAACGGTCAATAGGTTTATATTATATTTTATAACACTAATATATTTAATAAATCAATATTAGGATTTCGACATCTTTTTCATTAAAACTTAATTATCTTTATTGAAATCGGTCTGCCAAGCCGCACTTAGTCAGGGTGGCAAACTATAGTCTTAACCCTCCTATTCTGAAAGAAGACCTATGTTCCAACTATAACAGGGAACGATAACAGGGTAGGAAAAATTGTTTTTGACTAATCTACGGTTAAATTCATAAATATTTATTATAGTTATTTAACAATTACATAGATAATGTTGATTAAATCATTTACATAATGTATGTTTTAATTAATTATTTAGGTTTGAATAAAAAAAAAGTTATTCAATCATACTTAATTACAAACCATGAATGCTCTGCAAAGGTAGACAGTATACATTGAAGTAATAAAAAGTGAAACTGTTACTATTGTGTCAAAACAAGCCGCGACAGATCATTTACAAGAACAGATCAAACCTTTTTACATAAAACAAAACTATCTTTGTCCCAACGACAAAGGGACACGCTTTTTGAATGACATAAAAGGGAATAAATTGAAAGCAAGAGTGACCATATTGTTGTAAAAACTGCGATTCCTAACACATTTAAGAAGAATGAAAAAAAAAATACACAATACACAATACATGTTTACACACAAGCTGACGCCGGAACAAATAAATTATTCCATTTATGTAATAGTACACATTAACTTCTAGACTAATTGACACATTTACTAGACAATAACCGAGCCAGAATAGGAGATACTAGCTTATTATAATACACAGCTGGCGAAACAGTTTTATAATAACTTTTTAATATCTTGTAATAACCTCTAAAGCTTATATACATCCAGCATACAACATAGTATACTGTACAGAATCGCATTACATTTTAATGAAAGAGGAATAGTAAGCAGGGAGATGGTGCCCAAGTCGGTTGATAAGTTTATGCCGTCGTCATAATATTGGCTCACCGCCTATTCCGTTGTAGGACGGAACCGGTAAAGATAGGTAAAGATAGACACAACGGATTGAACTTGATTAAATTTTAGCAAAGCTGAAAATTGTTTTCCACCTGTTCCATGTTGTGTAATTGAAATATGTTAACAATTATAACAGTACGATTGTTAAAGCCTGTGGGCCGTGTCGGGGCGGAATATGAATACGTTCCACGACTCCGTGCAGGGATAAATAGTGTCGTAAGAGGCGGCTAAACTCGTAACATCACTGTAAGATGCGGTCTGCCCAGGGACCGTACCAGAGCATGCGGTGCAAAAATCTGTGCTCTGAAATCATTATGCTGATGATGATGATTATTATTAAAACAATAATGAACCCCAAAACGACAATCCAACAGATTCAAATAATACATGTGTCATCAAACTGAAGAAGATTTTAATACGATGCTATTAACACAAAGCCGATTTCGCAGTATCGTTGAAAACACGTGCACTCCAAATCTCATGTTTATTTGGTTCATTGTAACTTATTTGCATACTAAAAGAATATTTAAAAGTAACTACACCGTCGGTGTTGCTCTTTCGTCAAAGAGAAGCAAACACTATAAACGATCTTGTTGTACCCAGAAATTTTCTTGCACTAATAAACGAGTCGTAAAATTTTATTTGATGCGACCTTTTACACGACAATTCGTTTTTTGTGCCGTGTCGTAAACAGACAATGGTGTTTGTCGCAATGTCGTTAAGCTTTTTTTGGTTTAAAATGAGAGAACAGCGCTCCAACTGATGTAACATCCACGGCTGACTATTTAAATCACTAGATCTATTTGAAAGTTTTGAGACCCTGCTTTTATAACATACTCGTATTACAATCAGAAGCTGCTCCGTCAAGACAGAGCAAAAGCTGGGTACAGCATCACTCACTTCAACTCCAATCACTTCCCAGTCACAATCTGACTCTGGAACTTTCAATGTATGTTGTCTTATCTACAAACCTTCTCAATAAAATTATTGTCGACCGAAAATAAATTACTTCGTATAATCAATCACCATTGTTGTTATTTATAAGATTTCCATCCATTATCGAATTACTAACCATATATCTGTCCTGGTAGACAGATGGTACCAAAAACCAAATGTCTATAAAGATAGACAATTGATTTATGATGATACTTCTTTTACAATACGTATATTCCATTATATAATTGTTTCACAAATTATCACAGATATCTTGTAAGTTAATAAAGTTACTCCTTGTACTTGTCATAATTGCTTAGGTATAATTATATTCACAGCTCAATATTGTCTATGACTCAAAGACTTGTCCCAGACTTAGGTCTATTTGAGGCACAAAATAAATTTCATTGCCTGCAATTCCAATAGACGACACGTTCAACTCGTTATCATCATCATTAATCCTTTCTTGTTCCACTTTTGGTAACGACTCTTCTCTTAAAAAATAGAAGGGTTAAAGCTGTAGTCTGCTACTATGGCAAAGTGAGCAACATCAGACGTAACCTCATTTAGGGAATATTTTACCGAACACTAAACTGCGCATAATTCCTCAGTTATCGTAAAAACATACACAATTCTATTGAGATATGTGCGCCAGCATTAAACCCAGAACTGTTGTTTAGATTCCAAAAAACTATGCTATCATAGATAAATAATTCAAATACACAAACCGTGTTTTGTTCAAGTTACTTCAGAACTACCCACGTCCAACCGAACGCAGCCAGCGGCGCCACGTCCGCGTTGCGACGCAGCCACATGTCTTAATCCCATTAGTTCTACGTCGCTCGCGGGTGTATAGAAATTTAACGTGTCGAGTTTTAGTACTGTAATATTAAATAATAATAATCGAAACTATTAGTCAATTGTGACGTCATGTGCGGATGTTACAGGGCACGACTGCTGTGTATCGAAGTTGGATGCTGATAATGATCTGCGTATGGTACCTATATTTGTTAAATATATATTCTAACCATCAATTATTGGTGTATCGATGTAATTGTCAGAAAAACGGACATCAGATGTCAGTGTTATATAAAGCTTAATATTTTAACCTTATGCAAGGAATTCAGAAAAATTCACCAAATAACTAAAACTTTCATTTGATCTTTTTTTAATCCAATTTAAACTATTTGCAATATAACAAAGGTCACGACAACACTTCCTCGTCCTTATAAAAGTTAGAGACACTCTAAAAAAAGTGTGTCTCACTTTTCCTTTCACTTTCAACGTGCTAAAGTGAAATGATATTGCTCTAGTTAAACTACTTAACCAACCAGGTACAGACTGCACCCGTTTCTAAAAATCTATTTAAAACAATGGAAACAGAAATAGTCATTTGAACAATGAGAACAATGACTACATCGGCATTTAAGTAGTCGGTACGTTGGAACATTTTTGTTGGAGAACAATGAGATGCGTTGAGGGACCGACAACATTGTGCCCTTGCATAATAGCTGCAATTACGAATGTGCCGCTGAGCATTGGTTTCCAAAATTTAATATATTTTAGCAAAAATCCCCCCTATTTACAGATAATGATTCAATTTAATAATACAGCTGATACATGATGCTGGTGATACAGAATATTTCTTCTCCAGGTAGCCGTATCCTGGATTCTCAAAATACAGGTGAAATAGACAACAGATGTGTGATATAGATGTTATTGTTGTTTATGTATACATTTATTTACCTCTGAATAACTTGGAAAATCATGGATCTGCCCGTGAATAATTATGAAAACAGTAGAGGCTAATCAAATTACAGTGCAATTTTTTTTCAAGCTGTTTTAATGTATCGTCGCATTAAACTTACGAGCGCTCCATTGTTTATTAATTTTTCCTAATCTTAATCTTTTACAGTTTCATCTGTGTTTTTTTCCGGTGATTGATTATTATTGATGTGAAAGGCACAACAATGACAGTGATTGAGAGACGTTTAATTTTAGTTCTATGAGTTAGCAACAATATTATAAAATAGATTACTCACTCACCATAGGTAATTGTGAAAGATAAAATACAATACTTATAAAATTGACTGTTTAGCTGATCTAGCGGTAGCGAGTACGAATGCCGCTGGAGAAGTCCTGTGTTATAATCAAAGGTCAAGTACTAATGGATTATTCTAGGTAAAACTTCCGGAAGTTTCTCGGAGCTTGAATTTGTGCCTTGATGTGAACGTGAAGTTGATGTGAACTAATGAAATGTGAGAATGTAGGTTATCGACGAAATCCATTTTTTGGAAGGGGCATACCCAGAAGTGTTTGACAGAGATTGTATATGACTAAGTTTATATGGCATGTGTTACTTACCTAATACCTTGGCATTTGGCATACACTTAATAACATACGTTTACCCAAAATTGGTAGCATATCTGGATTTCGCTTAAGTAATGTTTCTCTACAGACATCCGTAAAGGTAGAACCATTAAAAAAGTTATAAAATACGAAAATACTCCATTCATACCGTTTTATAAATTTAAAGTGAAAGGTCTGCCTGCAATAAAATTTTATGCACTTGCTACTAGTTTTTTCTTCCCATTTTTATGACATCATATAGCTCTGTGCGCATTGTGTCTCGAACTTTCGATTTCACTCGTTGTTAGCTTTGATTTTTTGTGTAACGGCTTACTCTAATTACCATCTTTGAAACAGACATCTTAGCAACCGATTTTTTTCAACAAACCATGGATAATTTTACATTCCCTCGGCAGGATTCTAATAGAGCATCACACAGCTAAATCATTTGTTCACTGGATGAACTACTTTCCTCAAAAGTTTATACATTTGAAGTAGCACCTCAAACTAAGTACCTTTACTTTACTACCATGCTTAAATTGTACAGGGGTCGAATTTCTAAAACACGGGTTAACAAATGTTAATCGTATCTGCAGTAATTCAAGCGGAAGGTTAGAAGTTTGTTCAGAAAGAAAAATATTCAGCCCACTGCAAGGCAATAATTAAATCTGTTTTATAAAGAAATCATAATATCGTTCATTAACGACATTGCACACAATTAATGCCAATCAAATAATGATCGTAGCTTAAGGCACAAAACGCAATTTAGAAGTTATTAATAATTTAAAGCAAATAATCGACGTTAAAATATTGGTTTTGTTATCCTTGCTTATAAAAAATTGACACTCTAATTGATGTAATGAGCTATTATTTCAGATTGCCTAACATGTTGTTATAATATTCGTTCTTAGCCTGCAACTTCTAGCTTTGAACGGATGTTGGACTGTGAGAAGTGTTTTTTGCTTTATAAAATTATCAAATGTAGTTTTAGACTACGTAGTCACTGTTGCTCATAGATATTAATACAGCCATTTATAGCTGTCGAATACCAATTGACTTAGAACATATACAAACGAGTATATTGTTAAGACAACTATGCAGCTAAATAATAATGCAACTGCTGCAATAGACATCAAGGTAAACGCTTGCAATACTCTTGCAGCAGAACAACAAAATAGCGGGGGTCCATAAATCGAAAAAACATCAACCCTTAGATGGATAGTAGCAAATTATATTATAATTTTGTCAAACAGTCGAGTAAAAGAAAGAGTTATAATTCCGCATAGACTTGAGCCAGTTATTATCGTTAGGTTCCAGAACATTCGAAAAACACGTTGGGTGTTTATCGACAGCTATGCCAAATAACACTGAAGCACTGTCATGAACTATGCTCTAGGACTCTTGTAGAAAAAAACAGAGTTTTAACATTAAAATATTTAACAAATACGACTGTATAAACTGTACGAGTAAACTACGTTATAGACGTAGAAAAAACTAATCTGATCTGTAATAACAGACATATTTGGTACTCGATGCTCTCTGCCCACGTTGTAGGTAACTTGTGATGACGTTATAATATGATATCTAAATGCGTAGTACAGTACCTAAACTAAACGCAATCTTATTCATAAACTCTGTTAAATCCAAGTTAAACAATTTTCTTAACACTAATCCATATCGTTCCAATTTCGAAAATGTTGTTAAAAGAAAAACCTTTAATCTGCAGCCAACAAAACGATGACTGATGCAAATATGTTTATCTAATCCCATCTTCCGGATCAAGATGACTTGTTGATGTGGTCAGCCCTGCGTCACGGAGCGCGGTGTGAGATAAGACGGAACTTTCAAGTGATAAACGACTAAGAAAATATTTGAGAAAGAATTGATTAAAATATTAATCATAACAAGAATAATTCTTTAAAATCTTATTACAACTTATAACTCCCTATTGCCTATTTCTACGAGTATCTAACTATTAATGAAACTACTGTTGTACGTTGGTCCTACGTTTGTTTGTTCTGGTGGAGATGTCGAAAGTTTGTTACTTCTTTTAAAAAACCTCTTTACTTACGGTAATTGGTCCAGGCAACCTTAACTATTATATAAGTTCACATCGTCAGCCTTCCGCAAAACTTGACCGTTGATAGTGATTAGTGAACCTGGCCGCTGAACCAGATTGAGAGTTCGATTCCCACGCGGAATGATTTGTGAAAAAGTATGTCTCCCTTACCACACGGAGTCGAACCACAGAGGGTTCTACCACCATTAAATTTATTTTCTATTGTTAAGTATTATCAAAACAAGTAGGCATATAGAAATGTGTATTTATGTAACTTATGAGGTACATTATTATCACAGTCTAGAGTTAGCACAGTAAGAATCAAAAAGACACGTGTGGATTTGTTCCAAGATATGAATAACATGCACATCGCTAGCGTGTCAGAGTACGGCCTTAACCCTCCTCGTACTGAGAGGAGATCCTGTCCGACTGTTAAACAGTAAAAAGGGTTATTAAATATTACATACATACATACATATCTTCACGCCAGGTCCCATATGGGATAGACAGAGAGCACAGAGTGCCAAGTATCTCTTTCCTTACAGACCTGCCAGACTTCCTCCATATTCAACACTCTATATTAAATAAATAATAAATCTCGTATCAATGCGCCACGAACTGACTGACGCCGACACTCAACTGGATTCTACCTTTCTGTCATAGAGTAATACTGTGTTATTTACGGGAAAATATTGGTACAGTCATAAGATAACCCTGTACTAAATGGCTGAACTTTAAACTGTACCCAAGAGGGGTCAAGTTCGGTCTGGCAAAGCCGCATCGTCTCATGACTCGCACCACACATTGGTAATAGACTTTCAAAATAAATCATTACCTAGTGCTTACCGTCACGACTCCGCGTGGGAGTTAAGATCACGTCCATGCGCCGATAGCGAGTGATATCTGAATAATTGCCGGCCAGGTATAAGCGAGGACACAGACGTATTATTAGCCTAGCGCTAGGCCACTGTTCTGCTTGTGGTAGGTATCCATATATTATATATCCGCCGCTCAGAGAGGACACCCATTATTAACAGCAGAACGACAAAAGTGTCGACAATGAAGCATTCATATTCGGACGATGTCTACTTCATTTAGTGGTTTCTCTTTCAGTGTAGGTCGATGGTTAATTAACGTATTAAGGCAAAGATTGTTTATAGACTTCACGTAAGATATATAATATTTGTCTAGTTTACATTTGATTTTTCATAATACTTTAGTGTTCAACGTTTATTATTTATTATATTTTTCTGCAAGTACTAAATGCTACCTCTTGCCTTCATGACAGATATGAAAATAATAGTTGTGTTTTTTTTGTTTTCGTTTATTCATCTGCCCATTCGTTCATTCAGCCGTTCGTTCGTGTGTTACTCGCGTTGTTTATTCCCTCATAACCTTAAATGCACTAACCAAGTTAAAAGATTGTGATGAGGATAATTTCTACAGATTAATACAAGTATATGCCTACATTGGGTGAAATGACATCTTTCACTTTTACGAAAACATGAGCGATGTCTTCAACAACAACTAGTACCGCAATATATCCAATCGAATGCAAGCATTAATATAACGAGTATTTGACCAGCTACGAAAGTACAATGCGAGGACGTTTGAACGACCATTAGTGTAACAGTCGCCAAGGTGCGCGATTGTGATAGCCTAATGAGTTATTGTAACAGATAGTAATCGGAACTGATTCTTCCTCTTCCTATTATTTTTTCCTCTCAACGAAGAAGTAATTAGTATACGTCTTGATAGGCCATTAATGTAGCGTCTGGCTTAGAATCATATTGAAGTTTGTCAGACAAGGCGTACGTCAGACTTTGTACCTACATCAGATTACATGACGCGCCTCTTATCTCAACATGAGAAGGATGAAGAAAATTCTTCTGAAAATTGTTTATATTAGTACCATTTAATTTATACGTATATATATAAATAAAATTGTTCGACGTTCTTTCTCCATGAAAGAAAATGTGAAGAACTTTGAACAGTGTTATATCTAATATCTTAACAATATATTCAAATGACCGATTCGCACTTGAGTATAATATATCTATTTTACTCACAAGATAATTTCGTGAGTTCTCACGTCGGAGAGCTAATATAGAAAATGGCCGGCGAGCCGTCATTACGTAACCTCATGAAAGAGGTAACCTTCACCTTTCGCGATGGACTGGCGGCGTGGTGTTCGCGGTAAACTTTACGGCTTTAGAAAAAATGTTCATAATATCCCTCGATTTAGTTCCAAACTTTGATTTAGAATCGATTATTATTTGGCATTCGTGTTGAATGAGATAAATTATCGTTGACAATTAATTGTACAGCAAAATGTAATGTAAATGAATTATGACATTTTTTAATTTCGAAATCATAATTAATTCTGTTACTTCAGCCATTAAGACCTTTTTTAATTGGAAGTTATAATAAACTTTGCACCATCAAAGAGAGAACAAGGATTAGTTAAGAGGTGTATAATATTTGCCATTGACAACAAAAATTATCGTCAGTACTCTGTATAATAGAAATAATATCGTCGTCACCAACTCTTTTCTCGTTCACTCTGAGATCAGTCTTCACTTAGAATAATAACAATTAAAGCCATGTACTATATACCCATGTCTATACATATTTATATTTATGATTTACAGTCACTTATTACTATACAATTATATATAATAATTCATGCTATGAACGAAAATGTAGACTGACATTAACCACCTCATTCTGAGACTCATGTTCCAACAGTGGAATGATAAAAAGCGTTAAAAAATCATTTGACATATATATAATTTTAGCATTAAATGTCATAATATTATTATACAATTTAATCATACAATACCGAGTGTGATCCTGGAAAATGTAATGAACCCAAAAAACATAAACCAGTCAGTAAAACAATCAGATTCCGTACATAGTACAGATAGGTGCTGTAGTTCCTAATATAGTCAAATATTTTCTGAAATACATACATACAGAGATAAGACCTTGATAATTCAGCAGGTAGTCTTATTAAGCATCCAAACATCCACATATTAGGACACCTGATCTAACACCCCCTAGCACAAGATATGATTACGTGCGCCTGAGAACCTCTTATATGTAATATCTATTCGTAGCGTTAAAAAGTTACGATATACGCAATGAAGCACAAATCGAGCTCTGTGGCGTGCTATTGCAGAAGCCAATGTTCAGAATTCTATATAAGAACATTAAATAACATAAAATATTACAATTATACGATATTTTTCCGTAACACAAACTTGCGTAATAATTTTACCAACCTGTGTGTCAGCCATTGTTACTGCGTAAAAACCCATAACGTAGGTACCTTATAAATCTGACTGAAATTAATATGTATTATCGTACTTTAACTTTTTAATACTACATCAAACTAACAAAGCGGAATCCAATTTTGCGCGCGTGTAATATAAATGTGAATCATTTTAATTCCGAGATAGATATAGGATATATTTCCCGGTGTTTTTAATAAACAGTAATAATCAATACTGTGTCATATTTTATTTGAGTCATCGTTGAAATGAGTGCCTTTTGACCGATGACTGCAATTATGTATATGTTTCCTTACTCACAGAATACGTAATTATTATCGTACATTACGACGAATGGAATGCAAGGCGTGCATGTGATACAGATATTTCCGAAGAATATGCGTCTAGAAATAGTGCAATCTGTCCGATAAAATCGACATCAGTATATTGAGAATGAGATCTCTCAATTTATATTAAGTAATTACGTTAATTTTTTATAGCTAATATGATTAATGGATACATTCCACTGCAATCTTCTATTAGACGATTCAGTAAAAGACTGTAAGAAGTATGAAATCATTTTTAAATTTACTTGCAGTCGATAAATGTGCCAAATTTGATAAGTTAAAATTTTGTACATTACACAATATAAAAACAAATTTCAAAGTCCAAGTCGAACAACTAGAATATTGGCTCCATTCTATTCCACGTAGATTTTTTAATCTAAAAATATTTACTCATAAAATATTAATTTTAAAATGATGTCATACACCCTGCCATTTATAAGCATATGTGGGAAAGAAAATCGTTGAGTATTTAAAATCACCTTTTCGGTCACTGCCTAGATCTAATCACTGTTTTGGAAAATGTTCTATATAATATTTAGAACAAAACAGCCCAGAGTAAGCGTTCGTAATTTTTATCGACACCCACATTGTTTTAAATTATTCAAAAATTGCATATTGTTCGAATTTCAATTTAGCAGTCGGACAATGACATCAGGTTTTCTCACACAGATTATACTTTACACCCATCGGTTAAATTATATTTACTATCCGTACAATACTTAATTTAAAATAATTTTTAGACCCCATAGAAAAGAAAAATTAATAAGAGCGATCTAAAAATATCAATACTTTATGTGAATATACAAAATATTATCACCGTTATCATTATCATCAGCGTAAGTCCACCGTTGGACAGTATCTGATCGATCTTGTAAACATAGGTGAGTCTCCGTCGCTACTCGCATCTGTAAGGGGTCAAACACGACTTAATTAACATTAATTTCAATAGAAAAATGCATGCACAAAATTTCTTTTAGCAAAACGTTCACAAATTTTATTTTATGTTAAGCCATCGATGTAAACGTCGCGAGATGTTTATGCGGAAACCAAATCTCATTGCAAGCGAATGCGATAGCCCAAGCACCAGCCTGGAATGCCGCAAGGTCGCCAGTTCGCATCCTGTTCGCGTCACATCTACGGTCTCTAACCTTTCGTTGTATTCAACTCATTGTATTATAGCATCCGTAGTTGTCCGTGCTGGGGCGGAGTCATAATACATTCCCTACCCGGTGTCAGGATGCAGGGCGTCGTAAGAGGCGACCAAGCCAGACGACGGCAGATCGCGGTATAGCGCGGTCCGTCTAGGTACCTCTAAATGCCCGCGGTGTCTATGGGCTGCAGTTCAAACAAATCGAGAAACTATGCTCTGCGATTCCCAATTCGAACGCCCAGTGAGGGGGTTATGGACATAACCCTTCAGGGAGGCCTATGTCCAGCAGTGGACAGCAATGGGGTGATAATGATGATGACCATATATTTTAGTAAATAAAGAAATGATGCTACGCGTGAGCCCCAATTTTGGCCAGAAATGACAGTGAAATGAATATATGCATATAAATATATATAAAAGAAGCACGTCAGGCCTGAAACTATGAAGATTAACACTTGGTGGTCTCTAGCAACTCCAAGAGACAAAACGAGATTATATAACGTGTAATAATTTATTTGAAACTGTCCTAGCAACACTATTGTTCAAAAAACACTTACTTAAAACTGTACTGCCTCGTTGGTCGTTTTGGTTACAAGTGCAACTCCCGATCGGGGGGTTCTGGGTTCGATTCCCGGATCGAACACTACAAAATTTTCTAATGCAGATTTTCTAGTAGTGGTTCGGAATCTAGATATGTGTTCGATGCATGGCAATAGGCTCACCACCTATTCCATAGTGGAATGGAAACGTAACCGGTGAAACGTGCGAGTGTTCTGCATTCCTCTGCCTACCTCTTCGGGGATTACAACCGCGAAGTTACATACTTAAAACTTCTATCGATTCCCGATTTCCCGATTGTAAAGCACCAATAATTTTAAAAAAGGAAGTAATGAAATGCAAAATAATAATAATAAGTAAATATAGATTTACAAAGGCCCTTTCACAGTATAAACGTACAAATGCAAATCGACACGTGAGATATACCGATTGGTACTAAACTGTTGTAAAGGAAATCTTTTAGTTAATGATTAAATGTAAATAGGTACGCGGAGTACATAGGCGCATGGCATACCATTGACGATGAACGAGTTACTAACAACAGGCTATAAGAAAACCGTCTGATAACGATGACTGAAATTCAAATAACACACAGAAGTTAACTGAATACCTCGCTATAGTGACGTAATAGCAAACTAATGATTCGTCGAAGATGAGGGAGGTTGGCCTTTAAAAGTAGATAAGACATAACTTAATACCCCGTAGTCTTTTGTATTGCAAAAAAATTATTAATTGCCACGACTGTCTTCACTCAGAACAACTTATACTAATTAGACAAATTGAAACTTTCAGACCTATTTGAGATCGGCTGCAGAGGTCTAAGTCTACGCCTTCGAGACTCTTTCGTTGAAATAGAGACAAAAAAGACGGTTATGACCTATCCTGAAAAAAAATAGAGCAAAACTTAGTTGATAAGCTTTAGTCGATTTACGACAAAATAAAAACCTAACAGCAAAAGAAAGTGGATAATACGACAAAATAAAAACTAAAGAGCAAATGCCATTGGATAATACGACGCGCACCGTATATCGCAGTCACGTTATTCAGCCGCAATTGATCTTGATATTTAATGTTTTACGTACATTATATGCTAATCCTTCGGAATACAGGACTCGTTATTCGCTGTTTTCCACCGCTCGTCTTTACGTAATACCGGATTCGAATGGATGGTTCTAGAACTAGACCCATTTAATACTCAAAAGTGTATGTGATGTCCTTGAGGAAGTTGCTTCAAGTGTCTATCATACTCAAACTTTTAATATCACGTAAATTGTAAACGTAAAATTATATTGCTACAGTTAACGAAGACTTGAATACTAGATTTCTGTATTAGAAGAGTATTATAATTAACACTACCTGCATTGTAAGGGACCCTAGGAGACGATACAAAATTCTTAGTACGATTTGCAAAAATATTTGATTTAGTATATTATGAAAAATTATAAGAAATTTCTTATTTCAACATAAATGAAATATACTCTAACAATTATAATTACCTATATATGTATATAAGTATCTAAAACATGTTATTTCTATACATAACCATGTATTAACTAACAGATCGATGAAAACTAATACAATATTGTATAACAAAAATTTCCGGTAATTTGTGGTCATGATTTACTCGTTTGTACAATGCTGGCATCGACTCACAGAATGAACAGGGTTAAGTTTATAGACTACCAAGCTAGCCAATTACGTTAAATAATAAATATTAAATTCTCAACCAATTATTCTATATTTCTTTATTACACTAATAAGCGAGCTGTTCAGCAATTTAGCGGAGCAGCAGAGAGAAGAATTCCTGCTCGAGAGGAAGTTTTTGGGACTAGCATCCGCTACGATCTTCACAGACTATACACCACTTCACGAGTCTATACACAGTGTAACGTGGGGCAACGCATTAGTCAAATCATTAGTCACAAAAAAATAGCGAAAGGACCTTTCTATATGACGCAATATCAACAAATATTTCACGATATATAAATCTTGTTTTATGTCCATACATACGATATAGTTTAATGTGACTATTTTTATGTCGAAAGTTAAAACCTGATCGTTTATGAAATTAATGATAATTAATATTTTGCCAAATCGAAATATTTTTAATGCCTACAATTTCCGTAGTTCCGTCACCATTAAACTTTTTCGTATTTAAATCGTATTCGTTCGATTAAAAATTTCGTAACTTTAAAATTACTTTGACTATTTTTATTATATTGCCTTTCAAAATCTTGTTTTTATTAAGAAGACAGCAAACGAACAGGGCACATGTGGCCACTATGGTCCATGGCCTTTGTATTGTAATCTTGGACATCAATGCAAGAATTATTAACGTAGACTATAGGACAGTTGTTAATAGGACGGTCAGAATGTTAATGTTAATTACATTAACCCACTTATTATGAATTACATGTAGTATTATAACGTGACATCACGCCTATAACAGCCGAGGAGGTAAGCACGTTTACGTCCACCTAATCGTATGTAGTAGGTAATGAGTCTATTGTCGTACACTTGGCACATGTCCATACTCCATACCATTATAAGAAAGTGTAAGTTAGAACATTTCAAATGTCTGTCCCGGGATTTGAAGCAGAACCTCTATTTCGGCAGTCCCGCTTGCAGCCAACACGACCAGCGCGACTCAGTCACATACATTTTCATATGAGTGCATTTAGTATCTATCCCTGGCCAAGTTTTTCACAACGCCGTTGAACACCTGTGAACTGAGTCGTGCACTTCTAGCATAGGAGCTTATTACCGGCGTCGTCAGATGGGAACACAATTCGTTCATATTCACGCCTAGTTTTCCCGAAGAGGTAAACAGAGGCGTGTAACACTCCCACGGTTCATTCCGAGTGACTACTAAGATTTTTAAGTAAGAAAATTCCAATAGTATTCTTGACTCGGGAATCGCGGACATGTCCAGCGGTGGAATAGACTGATGATGATGATGACTCGGGAATCGTACCCAGGACTTTTTAATCAGCAGTCTATTTTAATTATGAACACAGCGTTACAATTTCATATACGAATTTAAAACAATGAAAATCAACCAGTGTAAGACCTTGGTAGAAGATCCTCGCGTGACTACGGTATAGTACGCGAATTCCAACATAAGCGAGAAACAAACAAATTTCCAATAATGTCATTCGAAAAGTCGGTGCCTCTTTGCCTCGCCGGAAATGACTCAGTTTCGTCTTGTAACGGCAGACGACGAAAAAACACAACATATAATCTCTTCTATTCTGCACGCTTCAATGTACGCAAGCAATATTCGGCCTTATGCCACAGGAATAAAGTATATTTTTTAATAAACAAATCAATACATTGTGAGAACTATGTTGACCTCCGTACACATAAGTAGTCCATTAAAAACGTAATCGTTTGCACGTTCTCACGGCTTTGAAACGTATATACGTACGTCGGTTATTATTTTGAGAAATAAGTGAGTGATACAGCACTCACTATTTCCCACTCCCTCACTTATTCCGTGCTGGTCTATGCCTGGCAAACTAGTAACTAGCGTCCCACTAAACGCTGTCACGTTTGATATGATTATTCTCTTAGCGTTAAAAATTTTGTTCATGACCTTAATATGAACCAGCTGCTTGAAGGATTATATTGCTGTTATAAATAACCAAAGGCATCTTTTTGAACTCATGAATGTTTTGTGGAGGACAGCTCTACTACTGTTCGATCTATCCGAGGCAATACTTCATGATCTATGACCGATTGCAAGGATTTTGTGGCAAAGACTGTTTCAAACACAGTAAGGATTTGCTTATTTTGGACTATTATAGTGTTGTGTTATACTTTGAAGATGTACAATATTTTTTTAATTTCTAAACCAATTAATTTATTACATAATAAATTGCACAGCTAGCTTGAATAATTACTATCTTACTATATCTTCACGCCAGGTCCCTTACGGGGTAGGCAGAGAGCACGGAGTGCCAAATATCTCTATCCTTACAGACCTG
>DWEI01000094.1:0-29376 GCA_018245875.1 Mysoria ambigua | reverse complement strand
CTTAAGTGATCTATTTTTTTATTTTCCAAGCGTTGATTGAGTTTGAAACTTGTTTATAGCCCACTTTATAGCTTTAAATTTCAAATCATAAACTGTTTGAAAATAGAGTACACTTAATTGAAGATCGAGTATAGAAACTAGCGTGTAAGTGCAATAATTGTAACGTCATACCTGTGCCCGATGTATCTGCACACATTTTCAAGCACTGACTCAGGAAACAAAGAAGGCTATGAAAATAGAACAGCAAGCGGAAAGAAATGTAGGTTGAGATAAGATAGCCGATGTTCCTTTTGAGGTATAGAAAAGTTACACAATTCCTATGACGCATTGGAATTCCATTAAACAGTCAAGTGGTTTTGATATGTTTAATGGAAGTATCTTTGTAACGTTCGATTCCAGCATAAGCGATATAAAAAGATTTTTGGTTATGGTTGTACACATATAATATTTTGGTACTGTATATAAATGGGAAAGTTGTTGTAATATTTTTTAATTAGCAATATTAATAGGCCTCTTCGGTTATATGTTTATTGAGTCTATACACTCTTTATAGAATTACATATTTCCTTGAACTTAGCATGTTATAAATTTTTGTGTACCATTGTTTATAGGAACACATGCATATTTTGAACATAAAAATGGTAATTAATAACCTATTTACGGTATTAATACATGCTTATTTGTGTGTTAAAGCGTAGGGAATAACAAATATTATTAATTTTCCTACTGTTGAATTCGAATCCTGACATGTTCCACCCTGATTTACTTAGTTTTATACAAATATCACTTGCTGTAACATTGAAAGAAAATAGCGTAAGGACACACACCCACACTGTTTAGGGTTCAGCATAATGTTTCTTGAAGCCTCCTAACTCGTGTATGACCTGCGTGGTGACCTTTCTCATTCTGATAAACGACAGGTTTTCGCCATTGAAAAGACTTGAGGGACGGTTCGATCAATATGCTAAGGTGTAATCTCCCAAAGAGGCAGGCAGAGGAGTGCCGTGCCCTTCCACACTTCACCAATCACGTTTACGCCCCACTATGGAATAGGTGGTGAACCTATTACCGTACTCTGGCCACACATCTAGATTCCGAGCCACTACAAGAAAAGATAAATTAACAAAAACCTAACCTGATAAACTCTTTAAAGTTTGTAATGTCGGTCTTTTTATATTTACTACGACATGAAGTCTGTCCTTTCTGAATGTGCCACACTCTATAGTATATCGTGTATACTAGAGTTAGTATGGCGTACAACTAGTCCTTCGTAGAGCGAGTGTACTGTAAGTGGGTACTATAGGGCCGTACGTACCGTAGATGAAAGTAGGTCGCGATATAATGCACTTATTATGTGGCTGTTGTGTCCGTTCTATTATTCTCAGATCTGGATTAGTTATAATTTAATATTAATAATAATCGTATTATTAATATATCAGTATAGCTGTTAGTGTATCGATTTTAAGGAGAATTATAATAAAATTTGTCAAATCGTTACGTGTATACATGTATAAATTTATACATTGGATTCATATGAACGTGCTTTATTTGTTGTATTTTTGTGTATGATACCAGGTTATCCTGTAGCTAAAAAAATAATTTGATTTTGCATTTTTTGCATGTTTTGTATACATGTATAAATTTATACATTGAATTCATATGAACGTGCTTTATTCGTTGTATTTTTGTATATGATACCAGGTTATCCTGTAGCTAAAAAAAATAATTTGATTTTGCATTCAAAGAAGGCGTGTGATATAAACACAGTGGGACCTGAGTCTCATTTAGCCACCATCTATCACTAAATTTGAATTTCTGTCTGCCTCTCAGTAACACGGCTTTAGGCAGCACGTTTATATTCAGCAATTGATACCCGGTTTGTGTGCCAAAAACTTAACCACTTGTGTAAGCCTAGCTTTACGTATTGGCGTACCGTATCTCCTGTCGATTGTCACCTGTGATTCACACGGAGCATTCGGAACGAATAACGTACGCGCTTGTTTTCTAGGTGTGGATCGGTTTTTGTGTAACTATATATTTTTATTGATCGAAGGTATGTGTGTATGTATGTATGTTCAGCTGTTATCAGTGCTCGAGTGGCTGTCATTGGTTACTGTGTTTAGTTTCACGTTAACGACAGGTAATTCATTTGACCTGATAAGGGTCGATTACACATTCTTATCGGTACACACGTTTTCCAACAGTTTTTTCTTCGATGCCTTCGCAAATAGGTCATTTTGCGGTTTGATTTAATGCCTTGTTTGCTATTTTAAGTTTTCAAAAATATAATTTTTGTCTGCTCTTTACGACACGTATCGTCGACCTTTAGCGGATGTCGAAGTTGCCTATTTGCATACATTTTCATGTAATTAGTACGTATGACCATTTTCGTCATTACTAAAAGTATTATTATCGAATAATGCAGAAATCGTGGGAAATACTTTGTTCATGCATTGCACAGTTCAGTTAGCTACATGCCGATTAAGAGAGAACGAAAAACGTGCACAAGAGTGAAGAGACAGTGTTACCTTTTGTTAAATACCTATTCAAATATACAATCATGGGTATTGTTAGACATAATTATGTGAATTCGTCTTGTTCATTGTCTACTTACGACCTGTAGTAAATTGTGTTAAATAGCTTTGTGTATATATGTGTATACTATATATATAGCTACTATAACTTTCGTACTTCATGCCTACAGTGCCGAAATTTAATCCAATTTGCGAGCTCAGAGGAATTGGATGTGGGCAGCAACGTAGGTGGGAGTTCTTGCGGATGGCGGTTAGGTTTAGACAATTAGATATCTCACCTGATCCGGCAAAATCGTCTCTATTACCAGCGTGCATATCGACTATTGTCGTTTTATTGTATTGTCGTAAGGATGTGAACGAATTTGGCGTCGTACCGAATTAATTATTGTCCGTGTGTCACGTATCACGCCTAATAGAGCGACGGTGAAGTGTAACGTCGCCGGCCGCCGTACATGGCGCGCGCCCGGGAAGGAGTACGCGTGATCGCACCGTGATATTAGTGTGGTCAGCCGAACGATACGGTGTGATACGGGGGGCTCCGTTTGGAATTGTAATGCAATTTCGGTTCGCATTTCCGATGTCCGGCGGCGTCCGATGGGAAGTGCGTCGCCCTCGTTGTGTACGGAGCAGTTTGGTCACTCCGTGGCGTTTGGGACTTTGTACGCGAAATGTTTGCCGTCCGTTTGGTCACAGTGCGACGATTTTTTTTTCCTTGATTATTGCCAACAACAAATGATGTTATGTCGGCTTGTAGTGTGGAGGTATTAATCTGCAACACGGTTGAAGTCGCATTGCTGCGTAGATCTTTCTTGGTTAGTATATACCCAGTAGTAAATAAATCGTTTGATGTATAGATGCGACTGTGGGCTTCACTGTTCACCTGGTAACAGGTTTGTTAGCAGTTACAACAAACAGGCATGAATATATGTAATAAACGGAGGCAAAAGGCGTACGCGCACGACTGAAGTGACACTATGCGTTCGGAGAGGGTTCCGGAAAATTCGAATAGAAAATTCTAAGAAACAGTACGTATTCTTGCGGTCGTGTTGCAATCCAAGTATCCTTATTTCTAGTACGTCATTCAAATGTATGTATTTATCGTTACGCGTTTGTGTTACTTGACGAACGGTACACTCGACGCGCGGTCGTGCGCGCCTTTCAGCGGTTTTGTCATGTATTGCGTCATAGGTTTGTTCACTGTTAGGATTAATATCCTTTATATATTAACAATAATGACAACAAAAGAGCTCTGGTGTAATACTATTGAGTCATTTAAAAACTAAAATTATATAAATTCGCTGATTTAATTGGTTTTCCTTGTAGTCTGTTCGCGGTATTTATAATTGTAAATTTTGTATCGTCTCTTCGTCTGCATTTGTGTAATTTTTTGGTAACAATAGGTACACTTTACATCATTCCTTACGGATCAACTTGTCCGTACCGTAAGTTCTTAATACACTTTTTCCTATTTATTCTATCAAGCGGCAGAATTTTGCGACACTTGACTGGCCAGCAGTTGAGAACATGTGAATATAATCGCCAGAGCCCAGAGGGGTAGATACACGATATGTGACGCCGGTTTCACTGCTAACTTGTAACCTGTAACCTTTGCAAATAACCCTTGCTTACACTATCGGACACCTTCAAGTTGAACCACTTGTATCAGTTCACCGACATTCATCCTCTTCCGCCTGGAATTTGACTATCGCCCATGCACAGTACACATTTCTCTATTGTCATCGCTGCGTGTCCACGCCGATGAATCACGACGCAGCGCTGCATGCGCCTCGTGAATCACGTGCCAATACTTGAAACTAATTCGTTGTTGTTTAGGTATGTTGCTCAGCCCTGCCGCGCCCCGAGGGGTAGCGTTGCGCGTATTTTTGGGCGGTGTCTCCCGCGTCGCTTGCGATCGTCCAAATCGTCCGCTTTAGTGAAGACGTGTTCTCATCGCCGTTGAACACTCACAATGGAGGTTGCAATTAGCTCTAACATCCGCTTGATTATAGACTACGACTATACATTAGGGGCTTTTTATTACCTCCTTGATGTGTCTATGTATTGACTCGTTTCAGTGTTGTGCTTGTTTTTTTTTTTGTTAACAGTTTGAAAATGATGCCCGACGCCCAGGCCCAGCGGTGGGGATTATGACCAAAAACACCTTCAGGGTATAATTGTTCGGCAATGAACTTAAACAGGCTGATTATGACACGAACCTTTACACTCAAGTATTACAAATATATCGGTTCATAATATAATTGCATTGAAAATTTTATTTATTACAACGTTGGTAAACAAACATTTAATGAACGTCAACCATTATTAATTACATTTAGCTTTTATATATATTTTCATTGACTGTGTATGATTAGTTTTGTTAACAATTGTTGCTTCACTGCACAATGACCCACACGTCGCGTCGCCAGCTTCAGTAACAATTGTCGACAGCCACTACGGTGGTGCGACCGCACGACCACACTACAACTCGGCAGCCACTTGATTGTGTAACACGAATTTGACACATCATCAGCACCTGTGCTGTTCGAGAGCGTGATGAAATATTGTGCTTAATATTACTTTATACCTTATTATTATTAAAAAGAAAGCCACTAATTGCATTCCGGTGTGGTTTTCGTGTTGATTTTATTTCGTTTGCTTCAAGCGCTCATTGATGGACATATGTGCACCGTTATCCTCCCATGAATATGCATTGTTTGAGACCCGTACGTTCTATCTTGGCAGCTTCCAATTTGCATAGAGAAATAAACTTACTAAGTAATGTTTGAGTCGAGTTGCGTGCATATGTCTACTCGTGACTGTTGCTTGGTCAATCGCTACTGTTACTTTTAGCACTTGAAACACAAAAAATACCGGTATACTGAATTTGAAATAAGTTCTTTTTTTATTTACATGCAATTTGAAATAAGATATTTTTATATACATATATTGTGTATTAGGTTCTTTTTTTACTTAGCTGGGTGCCTACATTTGCCTACATTTGTAAGAGATATGATTGTAGCAATAGTGAATAATAGCAGTTTTCTATACGTAAGCTATATGCTCGTCGCCACCGCCTTCGTTCCACTCCCCACGCAGCGTTCGACGCGGCGCCGCCCGTGGCGCTCGATGCGTTTGTGTGTACATTTATAAGAGGCCTTTCACACTGTGCGTTCCACGGTTCGTCACTTGAAAATAATAAGTTACAAATAAATGTAGAAGTCTGAGCGATCATCTTACGTCACACCGACCGTGCTGCAAATTTGGGAGATATGAAGCACACCCCACCACGCTGTACCAGTGTGGATGGACGGAAAATAGAATAAAACTGCAATTTTTTATCCAGTATAGATGAGAATATAACAGAACGATTTGAACGTTCGCTATATCATACTGTTACCCAGTATGTACTTTCCTCGTGCTTTGCTTGTTTTGTAACTCCTCTATTGTATCATCTATTAATTTAGTACACTCCCTTGTTGCACTAGTTACCTTTACGTCCCAATATGGAGTAGGTACTGACGTACATCAGACGTATTTCTCTCCAAGACTCTAGGCCACAAAATGTTATCATCAAATGTACATTTTCTGTTTAGTTTTTTTTTATACGTATTAATGTCAATTATCCAATCGCAGCACGTAAAATGTGTACATAATAATATAAACGGTTCGTATGAAACGGACCTTATATTTCTGTTCCAAATAAGGAAACGTTATGATATATTGAAGGCGTGTGAATAGGCTTTCTAATGCACAAACGTTCATCGGGAAACGTATTGTTTGGAACACATCGTCTGCAGTTTACATTTGCAGCTACGAGTATAGACATTTTGCAGTCATACGTATAGTAATCATGAACTGTGAAAAATTAGTATTACTTAGGTGCTTAACAAAATTATGTTACTGACAGGTTCGTCGGTGTAGTGGTTAGTAAAACTGACTGCTGAGCTCAGGGACTTGGCTGGGATTCCCATCTAGAACAAATATTTGTTATATGTATATGTATTTATCTGTAAGAGCTTGAATGTAGTAAAGAAGTACTTATATAAATCAATATTTATTAACTACATACTTGTATGTATAAACGACGTAATATGTAGTTTATCAGCTGCCTGGTTACCATAACTCTGGCTCCGTCTATTTCAGGATTAGGTGGGCGCCTTGTGTAATGTCCCAAGGTATCTGTACAAATAAAACGGTAGAAGTTTACCGTTGCGCGCGCATCACAGACAAACTACCGGATATAATTCAATTAAATCAGCGTTAGGTTTGATTTTTTAACACACTTGACTCTAATCTAATTGTTTTGACTCAGATCTAAAAATTTGCAATATGTTCAGTTAATATAAAATTATTGAAATATTAAGAGACAACGATTATTATTAGTACCACGTGTTCATTGATGATTGTTTTCTCGCCGCGGATCCGGGATTATTCTGATCTTTTTGATGTTTTTACCTCTCCACTTAAATACGTTGATATGTATAATGAGCAACGCAGACGAATACGCGGGTGGCAGTTGGTTATTGATACTTCTTGATCCTTTGATAAAAAATTTAAACATATCTTTACAATAATTTCTGGCTTTATCATCATCATCCTTTTAGAATGCCACTTTTGGACACGAACAATAAATTTATTTAAAAAAAAGTATCCTAGCTCGTGTAATAGAAAATTAATCTTTAAAATATATACGTTTATTAATAACCATATTAGTAATATATTCGTCGTGAGATTTGAATGTGTGATGTATATTTTTTAAAGCAATTAATTCCGACGTCCGCACATATGGCTCTCTCGGTCCGGAAGATGGCGCGTGCTCAGCGTGGCCGTCTATTTACGGATTGGTCGAAAACCCCCGTGTTGACTTGTCCGGTCGTTTATCTGTTCTCTGGGTTTTTTTTTGTTTCATTATACATACATTTTGTAACAGATTTAGTAGTAGTATTTATATTTTTTAATAGAAGAATATTTTTAAAATTACTTCAAATTTACCGAATTTCGTAGTAACATTTTGATACATTTTTTGACTTTTATGAACTCTATTTTGACTTTTTAATTTTTATTGATTATATGAGAGTAATTTTTCGCCGGGCATCGCTGTTCAGAGGTCATTGCAGATATTTTGAGGTATATGACATTTGATTTAGTTATATAGACTATGTAGATAGATTTAGCATATGGGTACGTAGATAATAGATTGACAATGTTTACATGCCTTAGACAATATTTTTTTTTGAGAACCAAGGTAAGGTAAGGTAGAGTTCTACTCACGATGTTTTTATTGCCTTTATAGCAAGTGATATTTAAACTTAAAACGCACATTTTGTACAGAGGCGCGCGCCAGGATTTGAACCTGAGCTCCCAGCAAGAGACGCCGAATTTCGAATTATTAGGATATCGCTGCTGCTTATCATAGGTATCATTTAGTTATTATGCATATCATAATAACTAAATGATACATATGATATAATAATTTACCATTGTGTAATTACACAGGTCAAGCTACAAAGTCAGCCATTTAAATGGCAATAAAATATTATGTACTTAAACGTATTCAGGTAAAAATATAAAATCATTTTTCCTTATGAATGATGGCACGCAATAAAACGATATTCATACGTCATACACATAGGTACTATGGTTGAACGTGTGTAAAGGTGTGCTCCTGTAACCGATTGCTCGCGCTGTATGGATCGACACGAATTATTATACGAGCCGCGTGACAAGTGTCAGCGACGTCACGGATATAGCGAGGAACGTTCTGGCGACGTCTCGGTGAGATTTCGCATAAATTGTACCTCGTGCTCCTCTCTCGTACAGCTCCCCGGTCGGGCAAAAAAATTGCACGCGCACAGTATAAGCACACGCCGATTGATTATTATTACTTATGCGTATATGTATGTGTGTGAATGTATGTAAATGTAAAATTGACCTTGATAAGTATAGCATCGATTGGAAAGCTTCAAGGTGTCTATTTTGAATCAAAAATCTCTTGAAATTGGCATACTCATAAATATTTTTTATATCATAATCATAGCGCTAGTTATTTTACAAGGTGGGTAGCACCGTAAAGGTTGTAGATTTGAGTCCAGACAAAAATGATTTGTATAATAAAACAGGCAAAGGAATTTGGCAAGATTCATGGCTGAGTGGAAAACATTAGTTTTTGACTAATGGAGAATTAGATTGAAAAGGGCAGATCCAATGTGATATTAAATTGTATAGAAAAAGAAGCTCACACTCCTATACCATAATGAGACCTACGATAAAATTAGTGAATCATAGGAGTGTGTACTAAACTTCTATGGCTATGGAGAAGTACAGGCGGGATAGTATGTTAATGGGGAAATGTGTAACTATGTTGTTACCTAATAATTATGAAAACAAATGATGGCACGTGGTCGCGCATATGCCTCGCCGGCGCCGGCGTGCTGGGCGAGCGGCGCGTGCGCATCGAGCGCTATTTATGGATCTGTCGCCGCCCGCCGCTGTCTCGGGCTGTTGGTGCTGAGACAATGCGCGCTCAATTCTGTTTACTACTGCCCACCTGCCGCAGAGGGTTTGATGAATCTGTAGGTGACAATTATACCGGTTATTCCTGGTTGATTAATTAACGTAAAATAATACGCATATCGTGACACTGGATTAACGCTTGATATGCGATTTGTTCTTTTTCTTGGTTGCCTTTGTTAGACAGTTTAATATTTATAAAAGCATAATTTTATGATTAATGTATAAAAAGTTGTAAATTTCGGGTGTTTGGATACATTTAATAATTTTATTGTCGAATTAATTATGAATAAACAGGTTTCACAACGTCATCAAGAGCATGAGCGTATGTGCGTATTTTAAAATGCACGTGTGTTGTTCTATCTATCTATGTATATGTATATACAGCAGTATGATTCGATATCGAGAACGGCCTAGCAAAAAACTTAATCTAGATACGAAGTCAAAGAACTACATGTTTTTTAACATAAATAAGTTTTTACTACAGCTGAGCTAATCTCGTGATAGAGATTTAAAGGCTCGTGCGGTGACGCGTGGCGAACGGGTTTCTATGCAAATCGGAAATCTTCTATATTTCTATGGAGCGTGATATGCAAATCTTATCAGTCAACTCAACCATAATAACATAATCTCATATATAAATCCATAAAGCGATGGTAGACGGTGTGGCATAGCTTAGTTCGTTTGGTGATCAAAGTTTCGTTTGTTTTACTCATTGTGCTTATCGATTTCTTTCTTTAATTATTATTTTGATGTTGTTAGGAAAATTTCATTCATAATATTATTGTCATCGTTAATGCTAAATAGATCTGAATATCGAAAGAGTCAATAATCACATCCAACAGATGGAGCCTTAACCCATCTCAGTCTGGTAGTAAACACGAGTGTGTCAAAGGGTCGATGAGAAAGATGATTGTGTATAATTCGATTTTATTACGGGTGTACTTTTCATGTATATAAAATTAAAAAATAACCTTATATCTGTTGATCATTCCTTAACACGATCGTTCACTATTTCAGCTATACGCAGAGGCACAGAGAACCAGCCGGTGAAGAAAGCGCGCGGAGACGGTAACAGTGGCGACGGACAGGGCGGCGGGCGGGATCACCTCGCGTACGGCTGTCTGCTGCGCAACGAGCTGCTGGGAGCGCAAATAGAGGAGCTCCGAGGGCCGCCGACGACCTGTCCAGACGGCAACAGAGCCGCGCTCGGCGCCGTCCAGCTGGCGTCGGCAGCGAGGGCGGCGTTGGCCTACTCCCCACCGGTCTTCAGGTTTCGAGCCCCAGCGCACCGGGCTGAGGTGAGTGATTTGTTTAAAAATAATTGGTCCCACTTGGGGACCTATGCTGGGAAGTGTTTAAATGTATTGACCAATAATTGTTTGAGTAAAACAGTGAATATTCTCCAGTCCCTTTGAAAACAAAGCTTGCGGCTGATACACAACGTTATTTATATCAAACATTTCAGTAAAATAAAAGTCAATTTATCTGTACTAATTGTAATGTTACTTTTTTAAATCTCCGAGAGCGTGTGTATCTCTTATAAAATTTACGAGGTATGGTTTGACCTTTTTTTTATAGATTTTACGGAAGCTTGGGGTACTTTAGGGAGACTCGTAATTACGTTTGCTATATCATGTTGCCGTTATCTTTTTCCATAAATATCAATAAAAAAAATTAAGTGATCAGATCTTGTGCCATCGCGAAGAAAAACGTTGGCAACATTCTTAGTTTCTAGACTGTGTCATGGAACCCTGGAGCATTGTAGTGCCAATGAAATAAAAGCTTTAAAAATGTTAGCAGTGGTTCGAAATTCAATTAGCGTAATATTTATATCGACAACACAAAAAAAATACACAAGTATAAAAAGCTGCACGTCTAATTAGCATCTTTTATCTTTGATTGTAAAGTCAGTCGTCAAAATGCGATATCTGCATATTTGACTGTGTCTAATTGCATCGAAATTTTATTCGGACTCCAATAAAATTAAATCGGAATATAAAGGGTAATTAGTAATTTGCACATTATTCGAGGAACGTTTTTAATTATTATATTTTTTTGTTCACACACATTTGATTTATGCTTTTATGCAGATCATGAAGTGGTCTCGTCGATAAATTTCGTTTAACGCATGAATGCTGTGGCTTGGTCCAAAAATCCTTTGATGCCACTAAGAAATTTATGAACATATCTCGGTGATGTATTTCAAAAATCCTTTTTTCTTTACAACTTGATGAGTTATTTAGAAGAGAATGATCAGCGTCCGTTGTCCGAGTGTATATCTCTTATTTCTTTGAAAGCTTTTGATTTGAGTCTCCAATAAAACGCCTCTGCGAAATTGAAAACCTTCTGATTTTGGTTGTTTTCGTTTGGTTGTTTGTTTCGCTTTTCGATTCCTTTTCGTTGTACCTACCGTTCACAATTTTCACATATCTAATAGATTGTAATTGATATTTGTCATTGTTTAACACAAATTTTCACGTGTTTGACCCAAAAACGTTAATACAAGAAGTACTTACACACATTTAACCCTTGGACAGTGCTCTAAAATTTGATTACCAAAAAAGTTTCGAATTGGTCATAATGTCACGTAAAGTTCGATATCTAATGTGAAGCCAATGATGTTGTGACAGTGTCGTGGTGGGTTATGTTTGGATTTTTGTGAAAAATAAATCGATGCTACACCCGTGGTGTCTGATTTTTTATTATAGGGTCAAACGGCAATTTCAACTTTGGTCTCGCGATATGTAAAATTCTGTCGAACCAAAATGAACGTATTCTCAATGGAGTCGACGCCTCGGCAATAACTTCTTTATGGGTTTGCTAAAATCCAATGGCACTTTGGATCGGAACGGTCTCTGCCATTTACTTTAAAGATGATACCCGGTGTCTTTTATCGAAGTTTTCTTTTGTAACAAGATTCCTTACGGTCACGAGGAGAGTCGCTTCAATACTCGAATTTATTGCATCCATTGATTTGGAATTTGTATTAGTGAAATCTGAATCTTAAGATCCCAATTTTTATGGTGCGATACGAGAGCATATCGAATGTCGTAAAATAAGTTCTCAGCTCGAAACCAATACGGAGGGTCAAAACACGCTGTCTGGATAAAACTTACATTAACATCGATTTTGAAACGCATATTGCATCGAAATTAGCTAATGTGCTTAAAGGTTTCAAATGATTCTTTAATTTGATCTTTTATCGCGTTGAATTTTAAATTTTTATTTTGTGATTAACGCTTGCTTATCTAAGGATCATCCGTGCACAAGACGGGAGCCAAAATGCCGATAGGTAACATCGGTAGCTTCCAATTTGTCACTAACAAAAAATATTATAAAATTATCGTCGCGAGACTGATCGTGTAAAGTGATAATTGGTTTGGTGATTAATGTACACTTAATTAATAACGTATTTAAATATTAATACCTATGAAATAAATAATATCTTCAGTTTCAATGCTCTTTTCTACATTCTGTTTTTTACTATACCATACCTATACAATAACGCATGTGTTTCAGTAAGATAAAGCGGTAATTACAAGTAAATAAAGTTTAATTTCACCATCCTCTCGTTAAAAGCTAATAATATTATATGTTACGTTGATTACGATGCTATGAACATATTCGTATTATTACGGCATTCCTCAGTCGGGCGACTTTTGTCTTTTGTTACGCGAAATCGCTGAGCACAGGCGGTGTTGATTGTAATTGGAATCTGTGTGTCTCGAATGACAAATCCTTGAACGCACACGTTTCTTTGTATTTAGATTGCTTGTTAATAATGTTCATTATTTGTTTTCGCATTTAGCTGTTATTTGTCAGTAGCAGTTCCAGTCCGTAACACCGTCAACAGGAATTTACAGATAATTTTACAGGCACATATAATATTGAAGCTTATCATACAAATACTTGTATTGGATCGCAGTCGGCCTTCAGTACAACCTGTGGCTCAGCGATCAGGTTAAGTAATCACGACCTGCAAGCCACACTCTTCACGTTTCTTTGACCTGGGCTTTGTGGATATACGGGCTACAGTTGAGTCGAAAGTAAATAGTATAAAGTTTACTTATAAGTAAAGAATGTGCTAATAATATTTAATGCCATCAAGTGAATACAAGTTTTTCTTATCGCTAATATGTCGCGTTAGCACGTGTTCTCTACATTTGCGAGTGTGTGTATGTGCAATTGAGGTTCTTTATGTATGTATATGTACATCTCTGTGTGCGTGAATCTGTGTATGTGTGTGTGTGTTTCAGTAGCGCTTCGAGATGTACGAGTAATGAGGGGACCGTCGAATAATTTATTCTTTTGTATGCTTATTATTTATGCTAATGCACTTGAGTGGCCGACCGTACTGGTTGGTCCGTCAATTTCTATAATGTTCCTTTATTTGTCCGTCTATGCGTTGGTGAGAAGGCGGGAAGGGCGAAGGATAGTGCGGTGTGTTATGCAATGATTATACTCTTACGGTACTTTGGCGTTAATTGTAGGGCTCGAGATTGTTGTTTTTAATCATTATATTCATTACGCTCATCCGCGCCGCTGAGCACGACGACCAGCCGAGTGTACACTTATATGGTATGGTACTTTTTATCATATTACGATCACTAGGTTTTTCTATTATTCCTTAAATAAATTACATCGTTCGCCACACGCTCTCCAGTACAAACAACAATACACGACACCTTATTTTTGGATGTGTCCACTCATCGTACTAGAAGACGGCAGGGACCGGGACGATGGTGTGCGGCATTTCTGCAGAGTCAGGACTTTTCCTCTGCATTTTCCAAATTGTCTCCATCGAGAGTATAACTGATGATGTTTCTGCTACTATCGTATTGACAATTTTAATGTCGTCCAGTAGTCTCCAGAGAAAATATTTTCTATTTTGAGGAAATGGGCAAGTATCAATAAGTGATCTATCATCATCTGTCGCCATCTATCGTGAGTAATTTTATTAGATAATTTTTGTTGAGTAATTTTGCTAGATTTAAAATTTATAACTTTTCATTGTAAATAATAGCATCAAGTGTCTAAATGCTTTACCTGTTACCGATTGTTGTGATTAAAGTTTAAGGAACTTTGTTTGCCCAAAGTTTTTGTATTTACGGATGGTTTATGTCATTGTAACAAAATGTTCGTTGGGTATTTTATTGATGGATTCATACAACTTTACTATTGGTCAGTTTTGGCGACAAAACAACAGTATTTTTTTGTCTATTTCTTTTAAATGATGACTTACTGTTTGGTGACAAAATCGGATAAAATCTTTTCTTTCGTATTCAACGCAAACATGAAGTTAGGCATACGAACAAGGCTTTTTGAAGAAAGTCTTTAGCAGAGTATTATAGAAAGGTTTATAAAACTTTTTCTTGCGGTGGAAAAACTTCATAGAACTAAATATATAATAGAAACTCTGTAAGAAAATATGGAAATTGCAAATTTTTTATAGAGGGCTCGTAGTGCCTGGTCACTCACTGAAAATGCCGTCTCTCAACCACATACACGTGTGCGTTTCTATGATGAAATTACTAAAACTGCTATAAAATTTTGATTAAAAATACCAAACTTGAACAAATGACAAACAGTCATATTGTGTCTTTGTGTCTCTTGTACCTTTAAAGAATTGTATGGGGCCTTATCTCACCATTGGTTTATTATAGTGGTGACACCTTGCACGCTCCGTCCATCGCCGTCAACGTTTGCCCAGCCGTGACGCGACCGCCGGCTGTTTATTTTCGGCGGGCGGCGCAAAGGGGGAAGGTGCCGAAATGTGCTCGGTGTGTGCGAGCCGCCATTGTCCGTCGATTATCGCGCGACGGAGCGTTTAGCGGGCCTGTGACAATTAGCGTGCACTAATGAGAAGAGTATCCGCGCGGATCCTTTTGCGCTTTTTTACTTGCTATTTTCGTGTCTATGTCTGTCGTGTCGCATCGCTTTTAATTTGTACGAAAGTTGCTTGTTGTTTGTGTTGCATTTTTTTTTTGCATAGCATCAGTGTATTTTATCTTGCAAGGATGTGTACAATTTTATTTTCCTATTCGTGGATGACCAACCTCAAATACATTTTGAAAATGATAGCCATCATTAATGGCTAAACCAATCAATATCAGTGATTCCTAAAAAGTGTTTCCAGCACCTATTTATGTACCTATATAGTATTTTTTGTGCGTTTCTGTACAAAATGCAAATTTGCCGGTGTCGAATTTTTTTAATAAGCCAATTTCGTTGCGTGTGCATCTTTTTTCACCGTCCATTACATTAGTGATACAATGCCATTGTTTTTTTTTTCTCGTCCGAGGTGTAATTTTTGTCCAGTCATTTGTCTGTCCGTCTGACATCACTCAGCGGTGACAACGACCCAAAATAATAAATTATTAAAATTTTTACGGTCGAACGTTTGGAATATTAACGTTTTGCATGTCGATTGGGTTTTTTTACGATTCTATTACAAATATTGTACATTTATTTACATCGTCTCTGCCTTTGTGCGTTGCGTGTCTCCCTGTAGGTATGACTTGTATGTCAGTCACGTTTTCCGTGCATATCGCTTTAACGTCAGTATGAAAGTTTCACTGTCGTCATAATTGTCTTCTTTTCTTCTATTGACTTTAGTCATTTTCGCTTTTATGTTTTGCATACGGAAATAAAATATTTAGTAACATTCTAAAAAACAAAATATTGTCAAACCTGTTATCCCCGAATAGGTAGGCAGAGAAGTGTAGTAAACTACCACGTTTCAACAGTTACGTTTATTTCCTACCGTGGAATAGGGGATGAGCCTATTTCTATACAAAGAGACTAATTCTATCCAAAATCCGAGCTATTATTACAAATTATCAATTAAAATTCTAGTTAGAAAGATCCAATAGTACTCGAACCAATATCTAAACCTACGATCCTTCATTGGCAGTGGCGCTCGCAGCCACTCTACAAACGAGGTAAGAAAGTAATAACATTATGTTCGTAAGCAGTGCAGTTTGAGAATTTAAATTTTGTAGCTGTGCATAGGTCAATAATTAGATATTACTGAATATAATTTTTATCGCAGATGATAATATTTTTTAAATTTATGTTTGTATGAATACGATTCACAAAATTGTAACTTTACAACAAGATTGTAAAGTTTCAAACCGTTGCCGTAATTTTGTAAGCATTATAGTACAAAGGTCGTTCCGAATGGGTGAAGATTCTTTTAAAATTCGCATATGTGAAACTGTTTATTATTATTTTTGTTCCGTCGATTATTTTTGAACGTTAGTAACTTGTCAGTCGTTCTCTTGATTGCCATTCACGACCTGTGTAGAGCTTCTTCATGCATTGACCGTCAACTTGCCGTCAACGCTCTTAGAAAAAGTGGTAAAAAAATAACTTCTTTCAATCTGATGAGCATCTACCGCAAGTGGGGTGATAGGTCGACTAATGGCCAGGTAACATGTTCATTCTGTTTGGGAATTAATATTCGAGTAACGAGTGAAGTTCCCATCCAATGATTCTGAAAAACAATTTTAATTAAAAGTGCTGATATATTTAAAAAAAATATATATCTTGATTATCGTTTCTTTTTTCATAAAAGCAATGTTTTTAAATGTTGTATTGAAAAATAAACTAAATTGTATTCACAGCTATTATAATTCAATGATCTCGCATATTTTAGGAACATGACTAGGAATAGGAATTATATGTGTAAACATATATTATCATTTGTAATATATTCATGAAAATTACAACTTTGCCATGTACAAAGTTTGAATCATTCTGGTCAATTTTATACAATACCAAGTAGGAAAAAGTATCTCGATAAACGAAATAAACTCTGCAATGGAACATTTAACTTTAAATGTAGTGACAGACGTGTCACCGCATTCGAAAAAACCGATCGATAACAAAAAAAACTAATATAATCCGAAATCAAATGCAGCAGAGATACACGAAACGAGAAAAAAAAACCACTAAAACTATTCATGATATTCTAGATTTGTCCTATAGTTGCCACCCACTGGATTACGTGCATAAGCAACTGAATACAAATTTGGGTATTGTTGTCCGAATGCAACATCGTGTGATTCAATTCCCGGTGCGTCTTCTTATAAATTCTGCCACTGAGTACATACCGTGAATATTTGCACAACATTATTGGCCGCTGCGCCCATCTTTTATGGTGTCAGTACACTCTCAAAGTCAACACCAATCAATTCGTACAACAGCGTTTGATGGACGATTGTGTTTCGATGCAATCACGTGTGGACAGTTTATTTAAGTAGTTTGCTATACAATAAAAACTTCAACTTAGATTATTTATTCCCTTTGTAGTCTTCATTTATCAGGATTGTTTTGTCGCTTGGATGTTTGGTGACTTCGAATATTTTATCGTTTTCATCTTTTGTATCTCATTGCTCGAGATACAAAATATGAATTCGATGATATGGATGAAATTGATGAAATATTTTTGAATACTATCCTTGTTTTAAATTTCGTACTTTGTAGGTTTTTCTATATTTTCTGTTCTTGTCCAGATGATATAAATATCGAATTTGTAAATTAAATAAATTGAGTGCTAAGTTCTTGCATATTTTAAAATTTTATTATATCATAAATATCAGTAACGTAGTAAATTCCACAATTTGTATTTGAAGCGCACTCGGCATTGAATGGTTTGTATTAAACGTGCGATACATTCTAAAATATTTCAAGTATCGTCGAAATAGAAAGTATACGTATTACCTTTATTGAGTATAATTTAAGATGTAATTTTATCAGCGATGATTTTCTTGTACAAGCTTGCGTTGCACTTAGTGGGTACTGGTCGTAGATCCGGAGTCAATGCACTGGGAACATTGAATGGTAGACATAGCCCGAGATCTTCTTTTCCATTTTGTTACAAAATAATAGCCTTCGATAAAACCCGAATGCATCCGGCATTTTCGACTTTTGGTACCCCGTTGCCAGCACTCAATTAAATTGAGGTAATTGTGACGTAAGTAAGTCGTAAGTGGTTTGCTATATATACAATAATTCAAAAATTGAAAGGAATTGAAAATTGCTATTTAACAATCAGAGGGAGTTGTGTAGTAATATAATGTAATGCACATGTAATTATTAAAATAAATAGAGGTAGATTAAGACACTTCACTAACACGTCAACGATGGATTAAGACTGCAAAAATACGTAAAAAAGCAATAACGTTATGATTTTGCAACTTTGAATTTTTTAATGATTAACTACTTCGCTTTTTGTAGCCACTACTTACAATTATATTCGAAATCAAAAATGTATTAGGAACATGTGCTAAATTTGACTATGCTAATAAGGTTGCATAAATTTTATGGTAGAGACGACAGTATAAAGCAAGTGAATTCTCAAATCTATATTTACTTTTATATGTGCCTATACAATGGCACATATTTACTCAAAGAATGATAGACTAACATTACGAGTCCATTTTTTTATTGCCGATATTTTTTGATGCAGCTCATGAACAAGATTTATAATCTCATTTGGAAGAAAATAATTTACCGATTGCGCCTGTGTCGATACCGTCTGCAAATTATATTAAGACACAAATCGTGCTAGGCGTTGCGCAGGCGCGACGAATCGCCTCGTCGCGTTCTCGTCTCTAAGGCTTTTTGCTAAAAGTCCTTGAACGGATAAAAGTCTAGACGCTTTGCAATTTACAAATTTTGCGCCCGCGCATTTAAATGATGCGTGCGATCATAGGGTTCATTGGTCCGCCACCATCACCACCGCCACTGCTTGTTTTTTATTGGCTCAGGAAGACGCCAGGAGGTGTCCGTGATCGAAATTTTCAACGCACGAAACGTACACCGTGACGTATTTTTGCAATGATGCAAAAAGTACTTGCGACCCAAATTGGCACTTAATGCAAAATTTTAAATCACCACCGTGCACAAAGACAATAAAAATGTATATCTAATCAAATTGATTCACGGTACGAATTATCGAAAGAACCGTACCCCTGAGAAAGGAATTAATGTTCATAGAGAAATTGATTCCTGTAAATGATCTCTGCAACGATCAATTGATGTCGATGGGCATTGAGCACGCCAATTTTATAATAGAGGTTAACGCGAAATGTGTTAGAAACTAAGGTAACACAATTTTATCAACTTGGTGTGGATAAAGCTGTTCACATTCTTAAGGTCTTCAACCAAAGTAATACTCCATAATGGTTAATCGTAAAAATTTATCCTTGAACATATAACCATCTAGATAATTCATGTTTGTTCATCGAATAGTTATGTATTAGGTTTTTTAACAGAGACATTCACCGCTCAAACAGATGGATATAAAGGTCTAGACTTCGGTCATTGCCAGGGGATGATTCGTAACTTTTACGACGTCAGTTTCTATGGGTGCATTTTTTCTTTTATTTTTTTATCTGGCTGCATGAAATCGATTTCTTTGTAGTTGTTTTTGGAACAGTTTGGTGTGCTGCCGTAGTGTTTTTACAATCTAGATCATGTCTTAGATTGTCGCCTGAATTGGTGCGCAGTCATGCTCGATGCCATTGTGCGGGTGCTCTTTTAATTTGTGAGACATCTTGGTCGACATTTCTCGTTAATTATATAGAAACTATTTTTTATCAACTACTTACTCGATGTTTGTACGGGTTACTACCACGGCCGTGATTGTTCAGAGTCACCTAATGACGTGTCACTAACACGTACGTCTATATAAATATAGCTATAACAATTTTTTGCTCGACAACAATGATCCAAAATCCATTGATTGACATTTACAACTCGCTAATCACTATGCAGATGTCCTGAGTGTTATCTGATATATGGCATGTTGTTACCAAATACGACGAAGTCGTTGACTGATACAGCGCACGCCTCAGTTCTATACAATGACTATGGAATCCTTTATTAGCTCTTGCCTAGGCATGCTATGTTATGTACCTAAATTCGTCTTTCATATTTAGAGATCCAAGGAGTTCATTTATATTACTATTGTTCGAATCCTAGAAAAAAAATAAAAAGAAGTTGTTGCTTGAACATTTGAATCACAATCATCTCCCCCGTATGTATCTGATAATAGAGCGTGAATGTTGCTAGCTACACCCACATTTCCTGTGCCCGACATGACGTGATCTCGTTGCATTGCAATGCTTTTAAAACGCTACACCATAACTTTTAATCTCTGACATGTCCTCTGTCTATTTTGATTTATGCTTTTAATAATGAGGTGCAAGCTATAAATAAATTGGTTTCAGATACACAAGGATAATGTATATTTAACAAATTCCTACAATGTTTTGTACTGACTACGATGTCATATACAACGAGCACGCGAAATTTGTTCCAGGTACAAAATTGCTTAAAAATATTTCTAAATCAAAAGATTTAAGCATAGCTCCCGTGTCATCATCCACCATTGAACCGGTCTCCAGAAGTGCCTAACCATGTTCACTCAGTGATTTGTTTACAGAAACAACATCTACCGGACAATTTCGCAAGAACCATCAGTGACCTTAATTTTTTTTCTTTACTATTTACACAAGTACGCATTTGCAGAGGCTTTTGCGATCGAGGCCCGATAGGGTTACGTCTATTTACGCTGTTAAGTCAATTGATTTAGCAAGCATTGTCGAGACATCGATTTCAAATTAAGTGAACTTTTATAATGCAAACGGTATAACGTGGACTCGTTTTCAGGTTTTATGATAAATTATAAAGAATTTTTTAACTGTGCTCATGTACTTTGAAATGGAAATAAAATAATGCGAGATATATCGTGGAAATACTTTGAAAAACACGGTGACACACAACACAATGTGTCCGCTAACACTGAAGTCGACGTCGTAAATCAAATTGTAAAGCCAACAATTCTGCAAGCGTACTGCAAGACTTTGATAAATAGGGCGTCAACGGCTGATGAATAATGCTCCTTAGCTGGGCTATTCGAATTAATCCTATTGTGTGAATGGTCGTAATACTTCTATTGATACTTAAATAAGTTCCGTGTTTTACGATTTATATTCGCCTCGCAAGGCTAAAAGGCAGTTAAAAGAGGGTACGGAGAGTTTGTGCAGTAGCGTATTTTTTTATTGCAATACTCTAACGTGACCCGCTTGCAGATCCGTACAGGTCACAAAATATGCCATTCATTTATAGTACCAATCAATCTGTTATCTGAGATCTAGTCACTACTTGGTGGATTTCTAGCTTTTTATGCGTCTGCTATCTGGGGTTAATAAACTTGAGTTCTGATTGCTCATTCATCTTACATCATTGTGGTTTGGGTTATATTGAAATTTTTCTTTTTTACCTTTTTCTCTGTCATAATATGTCATTAGGATATTACCATGGTTCATGGAACCTGTAAGACTCAGTTTATTGTCGTTTATTTTATTTGTTAGTTCTCTTGTTGGCATGCTACTTAATCGTTATAAGTATTGTAATTACGACATCCGTAAAGGATTTTGAGGAATCAATTGTTTTTATAATAACTGATTGATATTATTTGTATTTACATATCCAAATATTTATTTCACATTTTTCAATGTTATGTATGAAATGATACCGTATTTGAAGTATTTTCCAAACTATTTATATTTAATACAAAATTTCTTCTCGGTGGATCATTGAGTAAAAAGGATGTGTCCTCTACAATAAGCTCGTTGTCAATGTTTCCTTTACTGTCTAGTGCTAGAGTGATTCTATTGTATTTTACAATTGTAGCATTTGTGTGGTCCATTGTGTAAAGTTTTTGTCTGTTCACATCGAATAAAGCAATTGTGCCTAGAGGAAACAGACAATTTTAGCAATCTCTAGCCAACACCAACATCTATTCTAAATGATGATGATAGTCACGCGAACTCTGCTTTCTGTATTTTGAATTATTATGACTACTATTTTCTTTGAGTATTTTTGCATTACTCTAACTACAGGATATTATAATCATTATCTTTTTTGTTAAACAGATTGAAAGGTGTTTATACTTCCGTATACGTGTGTTACGAAACTATAACATTTAAGTATATTTATTGCTATTTGACGTGATATTTTTTTCGGAGTCCATTCACACTGTTATTGTTCCAAAACCATATTTTGACCAATCAAAATGCCATTAGTAAACTCAGTTGTAAGAGAACTAAACGTTCTCTGTAAATTTAATCCGGCTTATTTAGTCATGCACTACTTAACTTATTATAATAATGATGGCTCGCTCGGAGGCTTAGTGTGCGCATTACTTATTACTGGAATATGTTTTTCTAATACTTGTTGTACTGGCCGACAGACTTTATAGCGCTACCCAATTACTGATTTCATTTCACGTAGTCAGTACTCAGCTCAGATCTTATCAACATCTAATAGCCGTCTAGACTTTTTATTCGCATGAAATGCAAATAAAATTGTTGTCTCTTAAAAATTCAGTCTTGATTCGTCGTTATCCTCGTGTATCTCAGCTGACAGAGTTGTTTGCGCATCATCAAAACCAGTTGCAATTTCCTGCAGGCAATTTTTATCTTACGTAATATAATAATATGCATTCGTTTTCGTCCAACTGCCAAGGCCACTGTGTCGACGACCATACGAGGGCGGGGCGTTTGCTAAGTCAATATCTCCTTAAGTGGCAGTTGTGAGTTAATCATCGTGCATATATGCACTTTCAATCTTAATTCAAATATCCCGTTAATATATTCATTCACAGTCGGCAATTCTGTATCGATATATTGTTTACCCCTTGTTCCGTTTTTTTAGCACGTGGTTTTGTTCAGTATTGATTGGGTAACCTAAATTTGGAGAGACATAACGGTTTAGTACGCGATATCTTGTAGTATTACGTGTAAATCCGTCTTTTATCAGTAATATTTATTGTGAGCGCGCTTAACGCTCATGTTTATGTGTGTGCCCTTCCTCTTGTTTTTGTTTTTGACGTAGGCGTCACAACCCAGTTCTGTTGCCATTTGAATTGCAGTAAAACGTGTCCGATCTCGACGGGACACGTCCTCTTCGTGTAGTCCCCTTTTAAACGCGGCTCCGATCTCGTGCGGACTTCCAATATTTTCACCCACGCTCCAAAATTCTATTCAACTCGAAAAGGATTATAATCCTCTTAAAATAACACACATGGTAATGGCAGCCCACGTTCAGTCCCACGAAATTCGCATCGCTTTATGAAGGTGTTATTCATCTAGATTGCTTGGCAGTCGCAATAAAAGCGGGTTCACGGACGTGATACTGTCACAGCTTTACGTGAAATGTGCAGTTTTTGCACCAAATTACTTAGAATTTGTCGTGGTATTTGACAGTGCGAAAATTCACATTAGAATTGTCGCCGTAATGCTTGTTTTAGACGGCAATATACTAAGTAAATGCACGTTTTACGACTTTATAAATAAATTTTTATGACTCGTTTTGTACCTGTTTCTATACGCAAATTTTCTGTTGCATTTTTAAAGCTTACATCTGCGCGGAATATTTATGAAATATTACCTATTGACAGCCGATCTGGACTCATCACGAGTGGCTATTATTATTTTTTTGTAATGAAATCAGTCAGAGTAAGCTTAATAGAAATTTTATTTTAATGGTTAATCGAAAGCTTTCAATGTAAAAAAAAATAGCTGATAAACTAAAAAGCTACTTCGTGTTCTGGTTCAGATTATTGCGTTTAGTTTTTTCAGATGTGTTTTTGTTGTGCAATTTATACAAAAGGCAAGCTAGGTAGCCGAACTTTTCAAGGACTCAGATATGTTCCGCTTCAGGTGTTTTCTATTTGTTTCCCTATTGGAGCCTCGAAATTTGCTGTTTCTGTTGCCACCAATGTACATAATTACTAGTGTATGTATTCAAACAAAACAAGGATTTTTTTCATTATATGTACTGCACGCTTCGTCGCTTCTGATTTATAGAGGTCTTGGATCACATTTTTGTACGGAGATTAGCAGACGTGCTGTTTTTTACATTTTTAATGGTTTGCCTTCATCAATTGTTAGCCACTAGCGCGCAGCGTCGAAATTAGTTGATTCAATTTGTCAGTGGTTTTTGTACTATCAAAAGCCTCTTATTCTGTATTCCGGTGTTTGTCTTCTTCATAGCCTTCGTGTCTAATGAGTGCAGCATCATTTGTTACATTACCACCATTCGTGCCACTTGGACAAATCGTTATATCTTCTTTTTTGTTCACTGTAATAACAGTTGCTTTTTTTTCTTAGCGCGTTAAAAATTTTTTGGGAATACTTTGACATAGAAATCTGTGTCTATTATTCTAGTCATGGTATCTTGATGAGTTTCTTAGTACCAATAATGAGATTGTCCAGATATAAGTGTCGGCTATCTACCTCATATTTTTTGTTCGTTATACAGTTTAATAAGTGCTGACGGAGATTCGAAAATTAGTTAAAGATTTGCAATGGATTTAATTATTTTTTTAACGTGCACGTCTCGGCGTGTTTGGTGATGAATAGAGCTATAAAATCTGTCTGGTTTGCATGGAATTACTGTGCACTAAAACGTGGAATGTTTTAACTTTAATGCAGAGCTGTATTTTAGCAAGGACAGTTTAATGAACTGTTTAGAAGTGCGAAATTGATTCCATGTTATTTTTTTAACTGTGCGGTAACATTTTGTACCTACTTTATAGTCGCAAGATGTTCAAGTAACGAAGGTGTCTCGATGATCATTTAGACGTCGACTACGCAAGAAAGCTCCAAGGTCCACTGCTTTGTACATGTGGCACAAGACAATGCAAAAGTAAACACAGAAATACAATTAAGCAATAAATAGCAAATGTAAATGTATTTTGTTACAGGAAAACATAGATCCGTCGCCGTACAGCTTGTCACCAGTGTCCGCAAAATCTCAGAAGCTGCTCCGTTCTCCGCGCAAGGCCACGAGGAAGATATCGCGGATCCCATTCAAGGTGCTGGACGCGCCGGAGTTGCAGGACGACTTCTACCTCAACTTGGTGGACTGGTCCGCGCAGAACGTGCTCAGCGTCGGTCTCGGCTGCTGCGTTTATCTATGGAGCGCTTGTACCAGTCAGGTGTGTGTATTTCATGTCCTTATCCATCCTTTTTATAAGCTCGATGTGATTACTTAATATGTATCTCTTATATTCTACGACATTGATATGAAGTATGAGTTGTACAACACACCTTTAGTATCCGCCTCTTTTATTAGAACTTGTTCGCCTCTTGGCAAGCTATGCGTTCGCGCAGAATTTTTGCCAATGTCTTTTGTAAGTATATTTGCTAGAAGATTTTCTAATTCTGAATTTTGTTTTCTGATGTATGTATTTCAGTTGTTATTGATTGTTACAAAGACCGGCTGTTGTAGCTCACAAAATATAGTATTTATTTAGTTTTACTTCGATTTATATTTCTTATTTTACGCCTACGAGTTTTAGAATATATACCAAAACATCCATCTTGTGTTAAAACATACTTTTTTATTTATATCCTCATAGGTGTTTCATTTTGCTCATTTCACATCGATAATTAACACGAAGTTCTTAAACCTCTGTAGAAAAATAGATTTTTATTTCGAAAATTATTACATAGTAATTTTTATCTTTCTTCGTGGCTAAACAATATTGTATTTTGAGAATGAAAAAAAAAATGGTATAATATAATATTATAATAGAATTAAATGTATTTATATAATGTTGAAATTTACAATGTAAAAATTGAAAGATATTTTAAAGAAAAAAATTGTGGCCCATGAGGGGATCGAACCCGCGACCTTCGCGTTATTAGCACGACGCTCTAACCAACTGAGCTAATGGGCCGGTAGTACGAATGGCGAAACGATATGTCTGATACGATAGTACGAAATGATTTAAAATTTATTTTAAAAACTTGGCATCATGTATTATATCATTACCCAGCACATTTATGTCGTATCACGTGTGTGTGTGCACAAATTGTAATTTTATATACAGTACAATTATACGAAACGTTTATTTCTAACGGCATAGGGATGTTTTTCGCGTGATAAAATGGACTCAGTATTTTTTAAAGAATACTTTCTTTTGATGCCCTTATCATTTACACATATTTCATGAATGACCGTCAGCTCGTAGAGACGTCGACGAGAACTGCTATCCCGACCGCGCGGATACATATAGCGCAGTGCAATTATCACTTCTCGATTAACATGCCGCATCATGCGAATGGAATGTTCGGTAGTTAGCACCGCATCGACCGTATGTAGTGGCTAGCTTCGATGTAACTAGATCTTTTATTGTAACATCGAACTATTAAAGTTGTTGAAAGCGGATGACGGATTCCTTGGCCGTATTTATTTGTAATTAAACTTTACGCCTCCTCTTTTATTTCTTATCATGTCGATGAGCACATGAATTTTATATAGTATATGTTCTGCATTTGAGGCTGCATTGAGGATTTGAGGCGTAAAGTTGCGTTTACGTTTTATTATTGAAGTGTAATGCTATAAGTGATACAGTGATACTCTAAGTTATACATGCAGTATAATATGTCATCGTTTTAAAAGTCCCTCTTTAGGATCCTTCCAAGTGGACAGGCTCGGAGAGCAGAGTACGTTTTGATCGTATTTAAAATACAATACACCTTAGCGGTTATAATTTGTGTCTATTTTGACACCTCAATTGTTTTGTGGCAAGCGCTCGCGCATCGGCTCATTGTGTTTGTTTGTTTGTTTGTTTGTTTGTTTGTTTGTTTGTTTGTTTGTTTGTTTGTTTGTTTGTTTTGTTCGTCAAATGGCATGACGTTAACAATAATGCACGTTGTCCGTTCGGTGCACAGGTGACGCGGCTGTGCGACCTGTCGGCCGAGGGCAACGCGGTGACGTCGGTGGCGTGGAGCGAGCGCGGCCATCTGGTCGCCGTCGGCACGCAGAAGGGGCACATCAGCGTGTGGGACGTGGCGGTCAACAAGGAGGTAACGTCAGCTCGCTGCGGTTGGCAACTTTGGCACGTCAAAACACTACACGTTGACGCCCGCTCACCTGCAACATCGGTACGCTGCAGGTCACCAAGCTGCAAGGGCACATAGCGCGCGTCGGCGCGCTGGCGTGGAACGGCGACGTGCTGAGCTCCGGCTCCCGGGACAGGCACATCCGGCAGCGGGACACCAGGACGCCGTGTGAGTGCCGATACGCGCAGCCTCCGATGACTGTAGCGGAAACATTAGCAACATTTATTGCTTAATGTTAACATCTCGCTGCCCACGTGATCGGACCAATTGGAAGTGTGATATAATAACTTATATACGTGGGTAATGTGGACTCGACACTTTAACGATTCGACCAGACCCTTGGCCCACGACTCGATTTCAGACATAACTGTGTGTTGGAGGCACATATGTATGTATGTATTATGGTATTTATGGGCCTGTTTCATTTGGATGTAGCCGTTGACACACGATCGGTCGACATCGGACGTCAACCCTTCGTAGCGGTAAAAATGTTTTGATTGCCTCACATTTATTATGTTACATACATAAATATTTTCGCGTCAGTTCGATTATCGGGTTAGGTTATTTCCATCTATTATTATCCGCATTATTCTCATATTCTACGTACATACCACTCGGTTCGTTATTTAAAGTTAGCGTTAATGTTATTTTTTAATGTTCTCTTTTTAAATGTTGCAGCGATACAATCGGCGCGTGTGCTGCAAGGCCATAGACAAGAGGTGTGCGGCCTGAAGTGGTCGCCCGACGGCCAATCGTTGGCTTCCGGCGGCAACGACAACAAGCTGTTCGTTTGGTCATTGGTGAGACTTGTTTTATCATTAATTAACAAGTGTTTTTTTAGATATTGCAAGCGAGTTATAATGTATAGATATTTTAGAGAAAAAAATCGTTTGTGTCAATCACAAACCTGGAAAATATACTTTGCATGTAATCAAATATTTCCATTGTAAGCTTGAAAAAAAAATTATATCCTCTTGTAGAGATGGAATCTTAGCTGTGCATAAATAAATATAAAATGGTTATTAAACAAGAAAATAAATTTTCATAGATACTTGTTTCTCCAAGAGAACCGCGTTGAATTCGTGAAACATGTATAAACACCCACGATTGCTAATGTGTGTTTTGGATTTCGCTAAGTGTCGCACGGCCGTATCGCCGGGGGAGCGCGGCTCGCGGGCGCGCGCTCAGGCCGCACGACGAACGCGCCGCGGTCGTCGCCGGATACCGTGTTCCTAATATAACCGCGCCTACCGTGTGATGTGCCGTTACCCAATGTCTGCTATGATTTTGTTCGGAAACATTAATGAATTTAAGTTTATTATATGATATTTTATTACTCGTTTCACTCTGAGAAGTTCATTGAATAAAATACATATTAGAAATATGGTAATGGCGATGACGATATTTATATGATATTAAATCAGTGCACTCTGGATTTGAAATTATATTAATTAATATATAATATTATATCTGGTTCTCTACCTCGTCGCGGGCGACTGGTGTGATGGTACTTTGTTATATATTTATATGAGAATAGAATTATTCGCAGTTGGGTATTGCGTATAGTGTGTGTATGTACATGGCCGCCGGCAGCACGCGACGGCGCCGGTGCAGACGTACGCGGCGCACGTGGCGGCCGTGAAGGCCATCGCGTGGTCGCCGCACCAGCACGGGCTGCTGGCGTCGGGCGGCGGCACGGCCGACCGCTGCGTGCGCTTCTGGAACACGCTCACCTCGCAGCCCATGCAGTGCGTCGACACCGGTGCGTGCCTGCGTGCAACAAACTGAGCACCGCCACAGTGTGGTTACACGCAGATTGCCCTCAGCACAAATGTTATAGATATGTAATAAAATCGAGAGAGTTTGTTGTTAATGAAAGTTATGATGTTTTTTTTCAATATATTCTCCTCATTCACAGTCTGTGGTTAATTAAAAAGTCACGTGATATTTTTTAAAATAATGCATCTAATTCGAAATGTTCAAATTGTGTAATACATTAAAATGTGACAATATTTTTTATATAGCAATTTGTTAACATAAATAAACATCCTGCACTCATTCCTCATAGTTAATATCATTAATGTTAATGAAAATGTTCGTTACCGCAGGATCGCAAGTGTGCAACTTGGCGTGGTCGAAACACTCGAGCGAGCTGGTCTCCACGCACGGCTACTCGCAGAACCAGATACTCGTATGGAAGTATCCTTCGCTCACGCAGGTATGTCTGTCTTTTATAATTGCAATGAAAACTTTATATTATTAAACCAACATAATTCATTACACTGTCTCGTTGGTCGTGTTGGTTTCATGTGCGACTGCCGATCGGGAGGTTCGGGGTTCGATTCCCGGGTCGAACACTACCAAAAACTCTAATTTAGAATTTCTAGTGGTGAGTGGTTCGG
>DWEI01000093.1:0-29379 GCA_018245875.1 Mysoria ambigua | reverse complement strand
ACCGGTGAATCGTGGGAATGTTCTGCATTCCTCTGCCTACCCCTTCGGGGATTACAGGCGTGAAGTTACGTTTTAAAGTTGATTACTTATGTTTAAAATTCCTACCTTTACGGTTTTCATAAGAGATATAATGTGCATCTTTTTTTGTTATTTATATCCAAAGTAAAAATCAGACTGATATGAACTACCGATGTCTGTCATGGTACTTCTTGTTTCAATGGTTAATAATAATATGATTGCTTTTCCACTCATTAATTACATGGTTCACATTTTCAGTACACTATAACCACCCATTCAATTGTCTCCTTTGTATTGTATAATTTTGTGAATATCATTCATAATTATGAATTTAATTCATTTGTATTTCAGGCCACATCTGCAGCAAGCATGCAGTGCCTGCTGCAATGCCTTGGTATCCTACTTCGACAGCAACAGTATGCCACAGTCAGCCTGTCCAAGCATTCTGACCACGACAACAATTAACACACTATTACCACACACTTATAAAATGATCTCAATCTGTAAATTATACAATGTAAATTTTATGATGTTTGATATGGGTTAATAGATGCTGCTGTTGAGAATCGTGGTGGCATATAACCATGAGGTCTAGACAGTAAGATATGGAAGTTATCAAACAATAACCATAATGTTAAACTTAAATAAACAGTTTTATTATGCACCATGTTAATTGGTGGCCTCAAATTGATGCTATTTTTATTGTTTAATAACATTATCTGATGTAAAAATATTGGACTAGAAACTATTTTTAACAATACATTCTACTAGTACCATGGTCCAATATCCATGTTAGTAAATTGTAATTGTTTGTGATATTGCTAGCTGGAGGGCAAAATGAATAAATTTTAATACTCAAGTTTTTTTTTTTGTGTGTCACCAGTTGAAAGGCTCTATTACTATCTGTAGGTATAATTTTCAGAGTAATAGCTGCTAATGTAGTTGTTATATTTTCAGATTTATTCCAAAACACTGCACTATCTTTAATTTGTATGTACATATACAGCCTCAATGGCCAAGTGAACGCATTCTCGCCTATTGATTGAACGGTCCTGGGTCCTAAAAACCCTATAGTACTGGAATTAGGTTTTAACTCAAACCTAATTCCAGTACTATAGGGTTTTTCGAACTTGGAATTCCTAGTAGGAGCTTGTAGTCTGGATTTGTGCCTGATGTATGGCAATAGGCTGACCTCTCTATTCTATGGTGGGACACATGCTGTAACTGGAGAAACAGGGGTGGTGATAAGCATAGAAATATATATACACACACTCATTTGCCTACCTTTTCAGGAATATATAGGTGTGATGTTACATACTAATACACTTAATTTATGATTTATAGATAATTAAATAATCAGTTTTTTTTACTACAATAAATTAATGAATGCAGAGTAATATATATGAATTAACCAAATGTCAATGATTTTATGCAGCTCATAGACACATTGTGTGCCAGTCAAAATTATCCTTATAAAGAATCTAACGTGTTGGTAGAGAGCTTGCCTGCACTGTGCAGACAATATTATTGAAAATTTAATTTTGGCAGTCATTTTTTAATAATTTTTAATAATGAAATGCAACGATTAGGTATACCTACATAAAATGTTTCCATAAATACTTTAATTGGAATTATTTAAAGAAGTTTCATATTAATCATTTCCCTCAAAATATTTTTGTTAGACAGATTCAAAAGACTGCTCTTTCGTTTTTCGAATATAGCTTTTGATAATCTTATGTAACAGTTCAATTTTTTTTGCTAATTAACATTTTATATATCTATGACCAGGGATAGTGGTTTCCTGAATTAAATAATTATAGTCTTTTGAATTCGTCTTAAAATTCATTGTACCATCAACAAGCTATGTACTATGGTAATGTTTCAATCTTTAAAACACTTAAAGCAAGCACTTCATTTTCCTTGTAAAGAATGTACTGCATTACAAAATCACATGTTGTATATTTCCCGCCATAGTCAATTAATAATAATATATATATATAGGTTTTCAAAGGACAATCGAAGGTCAAACGTGAGTAGTCAGAAAACGAAAATTTGCGAAAGGCATTTAAAAATTTTAAAATGGAAGTTTCAATGTATGTAGTGTATATAATACTGATAGCCTATTTTGTTTACCCTATTCAATAATATTGTTATAATGCTGTGGCAACTTTTTATTACATAGGTACTTAATTTATCTTATGTTTAGGGTAAATTCCATTTTGCCATTTTTAATATTTTTGTATAGCTACTGTTTCTTTTACGTTTGCTTATGATATGATCCATATTAAATAGATAAGTATAAGAATTTATTTTGTGAAGATATCCCAAATTATCGCGGAGGCTACATATCATTAACATTTCATTTCGAAATTTTCATGTTCGTTTGTTTCAAATGCAATATCACTGTCAAATTGTTTATTAAGTCAGCAATAGTTCTTTATATTTTATGTATATATTTAACATATATTACTCTTAAAGGTGTAATAATGTGTGATGAGGAATTCCGGACGCTACGAATCGATCCACGCTATCCTTTTCAAAATCAAACCAAGTAGGTTTTGTGATTTATTGATAATAATTACGAATAAACTTACATTCTTAGACTATTAGCACTCAATAATCTTAATTGGTAATGTAATTTAAACTTTTACGCATACTAGAGATTGATAAAATTTTATGCATATATAAGATTACCTTGTCTAGAAGTAAATAGTTTGTTCATTAAATATTATGACAAATATATTTATTCAATTATAACCGACCTCATTATGATAGTAGAATATTTTAAAAGACCTGGTTTCTGCTGTCCAGGGCATGTTTTGACAATTACTGCGATTTTTACAAGTGCACTCGCCTTCTCGGCGATGTGGATGATTGCAAAATATTCAAGCGATATTTCGAGACCATCTGCCCCAACTTCTGGATAGAACACTGGAACGAACTGCGAGAGAAGGGAGCCTTTCCGGGACCTATCTGATGTATCTCGGAATGTACGAACTATTTGAAAAATAAAAGCAATTTTATAAACAGTTGTTTTTCTTATATAAACAATAAATATATGTTTAATGATTCAAATCCTGTGGGGTAAATTGATTTTATAAAAACGTATCACGCCTATAATCCTCAATGAGATAGGCAGAGGTATGTAATTAACTCCGTTTCGCTAGTTACGGTGACATCCGAACATGCAATAGGTGGTGAGCCTATTGCCATACACCGGTCACTAAAAGAAAATCTAAAATGAGAGAAACCAGTAATGCCCGACTCCGAATTTAATTTATTTAATTTAGCCGCGCTTACCCCCAACACGGCCAACGAGGCAGTCAAAGATTTGATATTAAGTATTTTTGACTACTGAAATTGAATAATGTAGATTGTAGAGTGTAAGTGTATAAATTAAAAAAGTTAAAAATAGTTTTAAACTAGTTGGTAGCGATATAGTGAAAAGTAATTCAAAACATTTTTTCTATTAATAATCTCTTACGCTATTATTTTTTTAAACCAATGGAATATTATCTACAAACTTACATCACATTTTCAAATTTTAGACTTGTACATAAATGCCCGACGCATGGCATTAGGCTCACCAACCTATTCCTTAGTGAGACGGAAACGTAACTAGCGAATTGTGGGAATGTTCTGCATTCCTCTGCCTACCCCTTCGGGGATTACAGGCGTGAAGTTACATTTACATAAATGTATGTGTGTATAAATGTGTGTGTGTCAATTAAGTTGGCTAGCACATTCAATAAACACTGCAAAATAAACCAAGTAATATGTTAACTCATTTATTTGCTACAACACTTCTGACTATGAACATTAAACATAAATTAACAGTAACTAAACCGCTCGGAAATGTCGGACGCATTATGTTCTCAAATCCTGCCCGGGAACACTCCATTGGAGCGCTGGTCGTCCCACTTCTCCACCCACTCGTTAGGGCAGAGCGATTTATACACGCGCAGGAAGTAGTTGCATGGTTCGTATTTCTCGCCGCGCACCTTCCTGCAGCGGTGGAAGTCCAGGTAGCTCTGGTAGCAGTGTCTGCAGAAATTAAGAAAAATAATGATGAGATTGGTGTATTTCCAATTAGAAACTTGTTAGAAAATCTAAACTGACCTATTGTATTCAAATTAACATTACAAGTGACAATATAAAGGAATGAGCCATAGAATTTGTCAAGACAACATATTATATTCGTTGGACTTACGTTAAATACAGTGACATATGAATATATACAATAACCAAGCGGCACCTTATCTTATTTTATCACAATATTAAAACACTGCGTGTGTTATCGATGTTCTGGCTTAAATCGACAATGAAACGAGATAAAAAACCTTGAGCGACATGAAGTAGCAATACTATTTATTATAGTTAACCACTCGACTAAAGGTTCGTTGCCAGCGTGGTTGGTGATGTAGTGGTCCTGAGTTTAAGTCCCTGGCCGAGCACTAACGAATGTTGCTAACTTAAATTTCCCAGTAGTGGAGTCTGAATTTGTATATGCCAATACGCTTTATCACCTGTTCAATTTTGGGGTGTAAATATAACTGCGAAAACTTTTGTGTGTACTACATCCTTCTGCCTACCTCTTCGGGAATTAAAGGCGTGATGTTAAGAGATAATTAATATTATTCGGCATATCCAACAATCTTATATATCTTTCTCGCTCACTCTTACTACCTTTTGAATGCTGCAATGCGGATATGTGCCTTCCACTGCGGAACAGTTGACCTATTTAAAATAATGTTCACAACTCACCGCTAACAGGCGTTCCGTATTGCTATCTACTAAAATATATAGCTAGGTTACCTTGTCTGATTCTGGTTAGGGAAGCGGGCGTCGAAGGGAGCGGTTTTGATGTCCGCGGGCGATTTGATCATGTCAGGCATTTTACTGCAACGAAAGAACGGTCCGGTCATCCTCACAATTCTTTATTCACAAATGCCTTGGCTTTATAAACAAGACGAATGTCGGTAATAGACGGATGATTACAATGAACTCACAATAGAAAATATTTTTTTTGTTAACGATACGAAAATTATACGATAGGGTTCATTAATAATATTAAACTTAGCCCCTAAATGTTATTTAACTAATGGTCTAGTTTTTCGCTCCTCTTCGCAGGAAGTCTCCCTATATTTCTTTACTTCTTGCATGTAGAGTGACCAGGCGTCTTTAGGCGTGTTGTCGACAGCTTGTTCGTCGATTGCCTTCTGTTTTTTAACCAAGCCAGTCTTTAGTACCCTACCTCCACGCCTTTTACCAATAAATGGCAATGTGGGCTTTTTTATTTCAGGCTTTTTTTCCACTTCAATTTTTTTTGTTTCCTCCTGCATCTTTTTAAACATTTCCAAAAAACTACCATCATTTTTTATTGGAATCGGAATAGCCTTCGCTTTCGACGTAGAAGGCGCTTGTGACATGTATTGGTCAACAGTAGGTAAAAGTTCAGCAAAGTTGGGGCCCTCTAATTCCGGCGGGTCACCATATTCTATATCATCCACTGTTGTGGACTCAACAGCTCCCGGCGGAGCTTTCACTTCTTTCGGCGGACTTTTAGCCGATTCCTTTTTCTCCTGCATCGTTCTGTGCAATTTCCAAAAGCGTTTACGATCAGCAACAGTGAATTGACCGCGTCGTTCGTCATCGCTCGCAGAGCCGCTGCGACTACGGCTCCCGGAGCCCGACTTGCGCGAACGCGATCTTGATTTTGATTTCCGAGGACTTTTAGACCGTTTTCGTGAGCGAGACCTGCTTTTACTGACACGTTTTTTCGACCGACTGTTGCTGCGCGACATTTCCCTAGAATTTTTACGGTTGGAGCGGCGGTTCGACCTATTTCTCGAAGGCTTCGATGAAGCGGATGAATGGCTAGAGCTTGATCTAGAGCGTCGCTGCTTTGGTGTGCGTGATCGAGGCCGCTTGTTTTTCGGTGTTACAGACCTAGACCGCGATCTAGAACTAGCAGACGATTGACTTCTAGCATAACATCTCGGAGGTGTCACTGAACTATCCTTTTGCCTTTTCGTTGATGATTCTGAGCGTTGTTCTTTATATTTTTGTTTTCTTGGTGGTGTCACTGATTGTTTAGGTGGAGTAGTGGGAGATTTTCGGGACTTTTTATTTGCCCTAGATGACACAGGAGTAATACTTCGTTTTCGGGGTGGGGTTGATCCTTCCCTTGTCCTAATTTCTTTTGCTTTTGACTCTCTACTGGAATGATATTTTCCTTTGTACTTCGATCCTGTTTTATCGCTTTTATATTTGGGAGTTACACTTCTTGATCTTTTACCACTTTCAGGACTCTTCGATCGTTTATTAGAATACGAAGATTTTTTTCTTATGGGCGGAGTTAAGGATTTTTTATCTCTATTAACGATATTTTTTTTATACGACGCATTAGATGATGAAGAGTTTGTTGACACCGAGCGCCTCTTTTTATTGTCTCTTTTAGAAAGCCTTGAGTAAGACCGAGATCTGGAACTAGAGCTTTCACTTGAAGTATACTTGCGTTTTGGTTTAACAGATCTATCTCTAGACCTATGCCTTCTAGTGCTGTCGTAACTGCTTTCTCTTTTTCTTGAGTATTCTCGCTCTCTTTTTATATACGGAGAAGGACTTCTGGATTTAGATCTGTATGATCGACGATTAGGATCATAGCCGCGAGATTCATACGTAGAGCGAGGGCGCTCGGTCTGCTTCTGGTAATCATAACTACTGGGTTGAGTAGAATAAGTGTTTCTAGCGTCATAGTAGGCGCTGTCCGATGCCTGGTAGTAGCTAGAATCGTAATTATAACCGTAACTATGCGCGCCGTACGCCTGGTAATCGTACTGTGGCGGACCGTAGTGACTGTAGCTAACCCCAGTCCAGGGGTCAGTGGTGGGCAAGGGCGCGGCGGACGGTGGCGCTCGCTGCGTGGCGTACTCCGCCTCGGCACCCGGCGGACCGCCGTCCCACGCGCCAGCCTCGTTGCCGTACGAGGACATACTTTTACGTGCCTCTTCGCATAACCTGCGGCAGTTTGTAGGTACGCACACACCTACAAACAGAATAACTTTTCGGTGTAGACAACAACTCTACCTTTTCCGCTTGAATTTGCTCTCTCAACGTTATTGATGTTTCGTTGTAAATAGTTTTTGTGACGAGGAACAACAAAATTACGTAATCCGCTGCCTAAAACGCGGAATATGCTAGATATTGCATGCGTTACAGACAAAGCGCTAACATAATGTAAATAGAAATACCTGTTCTACTATGCTTACCTTTTCGCTTGGTACTTTAGATTATCCTCGAAATTAGCGAACAGAAAATGGCAGTGCCCACTCGCTCTACACAAAAATCAGAAACAATATAGTCTATCTATAGAGTAAGACGTCTATGACTAAAAGCATAATAATGTTGCTATTTTCTAAAATCTTAACACATTTGAGGTTTTAAAAAAAGATATAGTTAAAAATCAGGAAATGTACTTAAATTATACTAATTTCCAACGATTTTTTTATTTTACAATAACCTTGCATTTGTCTCTATCTTAACTGATGAATAATAAACTGCAGCCTAGGGTATAGTACGCTAGCTTAAAAGTATCTATATCAGTCTTGTTTTGAATAATTCCAGGTTAAACAAATCGGGAAAAAATTACATTAAATACATTTACGGTTTTTTTGTATCTTGATAAATCTCGTAAAATATTATCGTAAATACTTTTTATTTTATTACATCTTTAGGTTTTTTTTGTGTCAGGAGGGACAAAATGTACACGTTTTTCAGAGAAAGATTACATGCTTTTTTGTTAGATTTCCTGCATTACTAAAAAGGCGAAAACATTTTTTGATTAGATCTCATGTTTATTTCTAGTCTATTGACTATGTTTCATATAAATGTGAGAGAGTGAGTATTAGATATTTTCAATTTTTTGTATTCTCTGTGGTCTAAACACAACTGACGCAGGTTAGGTGACAGAAATGTTAGATTGTTAGAATTAGAGCGGGGCGCTATGAAACAAAGTTTTGTTTTGTTTAATTTGTTTTAATTTCTAGATTATTATTTCTAAATTTCAAATTATTCTTAGTAAGCGTCTGCACTGTTATAATTGTGTAATTCTTTTATCTACATGAGTAAGTCTAAAGTATCTGCAGAATGGAAGAAACGTGTGAAGTCGGAATATATGCGGCTACGCCAAGTGAAGGTGTTATTTTGTCCTTTATACCCTTTTTTTGTAAATTTTGGATTTTATGCGTTATTATTGTGTATTTAGCGTTTCAAACGAGCGGACGAAGTGAAGGTAGCATGGGCGCGCAACCTGCGGATTATGTCAGAAACTGTAGAAGGTCGAGAAAACGAAGGTTCGGAGCGGGGCCGGCGTCCGTACTGGCCCCCACCTGCACCCAGTGCCAGCCACGAGTGTCTCATGAAGCGGGCTGAGGTCACCTATACTGATGGTATGAGTAGTTGTATTTACGATCCTTGATTTTCCAACTACAGTCCCGAATTCCAGTCAAATTGAATATATTTGTACATATTCATTTCCTAATAGCAAATGGAATTAACAAACAAATTTGACTTAATTTTTGCTCTTCATTGATACTAAAACCCCAATATCTATACCTGTAATTAAGTAAGTAGGGATACATTTAATGTTAGATAAATTTAAATGTATTGCTTATGTATATATTTGCTAATATTTGCATAGTTATCACATTTTTGTTTTCAATTTAAATGTCTAATACCCATATATGTAACAATAATATGATAATAATCTATGTGCTAGTGCTATTTTCTTTTCTAGCTAGTCCTGTTCTATGGGACCTCTAGCCACCTACTACTACCTAGCAAGATAATGGTCATTTATTAAATATTGATGGTCTATGGGTACTGACTGCACTTTATTAATTTCTGATATTAAACATTGAAATATTATTTGCCTTCGCAGCATCAGGAGTAGTGACCACCCAGCAAGTGCCTATCCGATATATAAACTCAGTGAACCCTATCCCAACTATGTACACCTGGGCTCCGACACAGAAGAACTTCATGGTAGAAGACGAGACTGTACTCCATAACATCCCGTACATGGGGGACGAGGTGCTGGACCAGGATGGTACATTCATCGAGGAGCTCATAAAGAACTACGATGGGAAAGTGCATGGTACATCGCTTCACATCTACATCTTTGTTCTGTTTGTGGATGAGGCTTTTTATTCTTTTTTTGACAAACCTTAAAACTTTTACATATCAACACATAATTATTGGTGTACCTCCAATATTTAAAACAAAAGATGTTTTTGCAAACCATAGACCTCATGTGATTTTTTTCCGCTCTAATCACTGACTATTCTATTTAGAATAGTTATTGCCAGTTAAAGTAATGAAAAATGAAAACTTACTAAAACTATAATTTATGTAAGTTCACCTTGTGCTATATACAGTTGTATCATTATTTCTAAATTATTTCATTGGTTTAACATATTTTCTATTATTGGAAAAGTTTTATTACATGTAATTATATTTTTGTATAACACAGCAAGATACAATATGCTGTTATAGTATAAAACTTGTGGCATTGATACATGATGTAATACAATAAAAAAAATTATGGTTTAGAAAATAAATTCCTTCTAGTTTAAAATTACTATGAGCATAACTTAGAGGGTGAGTTTAAAAGCGAAAAGTATTTTCAAAGTGATTATTGAAAGTAGATACTATAATAGAAGTGAGGATTGTGTCAACATATGAGACTTCAGTAGGCAGATACCGGTAGGTGTAGTCTGGGCCCTGTCCACCAGCAGTAAAGTAACCCACGGTGGTGTGCGGTGCCACATCCATGCTTTTATTCACTGCTGCCACTATTAGTATTAAAAGTGCATCACTGTTTTCTTCACATGTAAATATAGCTGATGATCAAATTCTTATATTATTAGACATTAGAAGGATGGTGTGTAACAGGGAGCTATTGTAAGCCTGTTACTTATCATAGATAATATTACAGACATGTTATTTACAGTATTAATATTTATAAAATGAGACAATCAATTTCTTGTCTTGTACCTATGTATTTCTATATTAATATTATAATATTTTAATAATGCACATATTGAAGATATGATTCGTACTAGAGTTTAGTTAAATTGACATTAAAAATGTAACTAGACTTTAATTAAAATTTGGTCATCAGTTTACTAAGACCATTGGAAATGAATAACTGCTATTCAAATAACGTTGAACCTTTAAAAACACTTCATAGGCGTGCTGTCATATATTCTCACGCTTCCTGTGCTTTCGTCACATATCATTAGGTTAAAATTATTAAATGTTAGTTAAAACACCTTACAGCTTGATATACCATAAAAGCTATAGAAAATCCTACCTTCTATAGGTAAGATAAAAATTAAAGAGGCATAATATGACTGATTAAAAGAGAAACATATCATTTAAAATAACATGGAGTTTTTTTGTTTAAATTTTTAGTTTGTTTGGATGTTTGTTTATATTTATGATTAATAGTAATCCAAAGACAAATGTGATGAGCATTAATTTTTCTTTAACACATATGACCCCTGTTCTAAAACTGAATACTAATAGCTTTCCCTTAGAACAAGTTAAAACATGCTATCTTCAAGCTTAAAAAAAATGACATAAGCAAAGTTTGCAAGAGAGGGTATACTGATATATAAGGTGGCTTTATAAAATGATCACATTTTAGTCTTATCATACTCAAAGATCACATACAGTGATCATACTTAGTTTGTACAATGTGTTGTCTATAGGTGACAAGGAGGGCGGCTTTATCGATGATCAACTGTTTGTGGACCTGGTACACGCGCTGATGTGTTTCCAGACGAAAGATGAAGTTGCGGACGAAAGGAAAGAGCGCCAGTCCAAAGAAGAGAAGGATGTAAGTTACACAAGTATTTCATTTTTATATAATTATATGGGCAGTAACAATGCAGTTTAAAAAAAATACTTTCTTGAAAGGGTTATCCCTTTGAAATATGTAAATTAGATTTCTTATAGGAATCCAATAAGGTTTGTTGAATGTCATGTTTGTATTTCGGGACTAACTTGTTAATGTTAAATGCAGAAGAAGATAGTTTGCCAGCACTAGTAGCACTCATCGTCATTGTCAGATAGATATTATTTACTACCAGAGTTATGAAAAGAATATTTAGTGTTTTTATTTGTCTTTTAAACTCTTTTATAAAACCATTAGAATATAATTATTGGAATAATTTTCATAGTACTCTAAATTATATTAATACATTTACAGAAAGATTTAGCCAAGGAGCAGAAGGATAAAGAGAAAGATAAGGAGAAGGATAAAGAGGAGCCCAAAGAAGGGGAGAAAAAGGTGGCACATGACAAGCAGTTCCCCATATTCACAATATTTCAGGCCATCAGCTCACAATTCCCAGACAAGGGAACTGCACAGGAGCTGAGAGAAAAGTAAGATTTTTTTTTATGTATTTAAGAAACAATATATTTTAACATATCCATTACACTTTACAATCTTAAATATAACAACACCAGAAGCTTGCTATAATTATTTGCATAATTATTGGTAATATGATAATTAAGATTTACTGTCATCACTTTAATTAGGACAGCTTATAATACAGGCAGCTCTGCCTGGATTTTTAGCTATTAACTCATGTATTGGGACATATTCTACCTCCTTCATTTGACTGCCTTGTTAATTGAGTTGTTACAAATGTAACTGTTAATTAAGAGTTCCTGGGTTTAAGAGGTTGTGTACTATTGCATTTTTGCACTTAGAATTTGTGAGAGTAATCCTGAGTCTGGATTTGCCTCCATAATATGACAATATGCTCACCTCCCATTTCATAATGGGGTAAAGAATTAAATAGGTATATTATGGCAGTGTAAAATACTTCAGTGTGTAGTCATTCGTTGAGTACAGTCTACTTAAAGATTTCAAATGTTCTACTTGAGACCAATAATAAAAGGATTTTGATGACACATTGAATGGTGATAGGCACTCCGATCCTGTACTGTGATTTTGTCAGCATTGTGAGAGTGTACAATTAATGGCTGTTGCAGGTACATCGAGCTGACGTCGCTGCGCGACCCGGACGCGCTGCCGCCCGAGTGCACGCCCAATATCGACGGGCCGCTGGCCGAGTCCGTGCCGCGCGACCAGACCATGCACTCCTTCCACACGCTCTTCTGCCGCCGCTGCTTCAAGTACGACTGCTTCCTGCACCGTGAGTATCATTACTCACCAACTTACATTTACCAAAATCTTAGTGTCAACGTGTAATGTCTTTGTGAGTGGTGAGCGTTGCCACGACGCCAGGAACAAAAGGTTAATATTAAATGACAGTATTCTTTAAGATGTATTTAAGTTTCTGAAATAATTTGTAGTGTAACTAAGGATAATAAATTATATAATATACATATGAGGTTTAATGCTTCCTATATCAGTATAAGTTCTTACATAAAAATAAATTTGTAATATATTGGCTATGCACAGTGATTTATAATAAATAAGTAATTTACATGTAATATTTTATATCTATATATAATGTTAAGTATTGTTAACCTAGGGCTGATTAGTTTGTTGTTCTGTTTGGCCGACAGGGAGCCAGGCAGGTAAGACCACCGATCACGTCACCTCGCCAATCATCGTTAATTAATTTTGCTGTTTCATGGCGCCTTATCTTCTTCTGTGTCATTCTTAATTTGCCAATCAGTTGAAAATCATTCAGTGCCCATCATTCGTTTCAATGTGTAAGAATGAATGATAGTTCACTGTGTACATGCTGTCGTTTATTGTTGCAATGATGAACACATACCATTCACTTGTCCCGCACATTGGGCATGGTTTTAATCCTGGTGGGATATAAATCTTGTTGGGGGTCTGGTCATAATCTACGCTAGTCGTGGAATGAAAAGCATTTCATTATACTCCCAACTGTTTAATATTTAATTGTTAGCAATATACAGTGTCCATGACATTTGGTCTGTCATGGTAACCACCTGCCTGGCTTAGAATGTATGCCTATGTCTTTATATATGTATATATTATTATTTTTTGCAAAACAATCCATTTCAAAATTGTAATATTAAAAATATGTAGAAATAGTTATAAACCCAAGTTAATCGATTTTACATACATCAGAGTTTTTATTTGAAATATTTCCAAATATTTAACTACCATATTCACAACTGCTGACTAGTTACTTACATACATATCTTCACGTCAGGTTCCCCACGGTATAGGCAGGGAGCACTGAATGCCAAACATCTCTATCCTTACAGATTTCCCACAGTTCTTATACATATATTCATCACTTTCTTCATACAAACTTAATACATCATACTTTACACATATTTAGTTTTCTCATATAACTTTATGTTATCTCATTCCCCTAAAGTTTGTTCTAGATGTGGTAGGAAGGAGCAGAATATGTTTGGCTATATTAAAACCACATTATTTTGCTTATGATAATTCCAAAGAATTAATATTTTTCGATTGCTTTCATAATAGCGGAGATAATAAAATGTTTTGCAATTAATAGTCGAACATTCCATACATATAATATGCATGCATATGTATCACATTTTATTACATGCATATATATCTTCACTCAATGTCTCTGAAGGGGGAAGGTAGAGAGCAACAAATGCCAAATATTTCTATAGTTACAAACCTGCTGTGGTATCTTCTAAACTCATCACTCTGTTCATAAATAATAACAATACTAATTTTATTACTCGTATGATTGTTATCATGTAATATATTTAACAAATAAATTTCATGTACTTAAACCATTCAGGTTTTTTCATTTGAATCTTGATTCATGTTATTCAAATCATTATTTTGATTCACCCAAATGAATCAAACATTCAGTTGCACAATGAGTTCATGCATAACATTCGGCAACACCACAGTAGGGAAGTCCATTTAAATAGTTACTAAACCTGACAGGTCTACAAGCTTGCCACCCCGGGCCCAATCTTACCAAACGCAAGGGGCCGGACTTGAAACCATTCTCGGAGCCGTGTGGTGCCAGTTGCTACATGCTTTTGGTAAGTAGGATGGGATGTGTATGATTTAACCTTGAATTCTCTTTATTATACATACATAGAATGTGACCAATATAAGCAGCCATAAAAATTGAAAGGAATGAAAAATATTAGGCAGATCATCATTAAATATGCTATATATAGGTCGATATCTCTTCTATTGTTCCACTGCTGGAACGTGGGTCTCAGTGGCCAAGTGCCGGTTGGCACACTTCACACGCCTTAGAGAGCAATTCTTTTTTGAGAACTAGGTTAACTAGGTAACTAGGTTTCTTCACCATGTTTTCCTTCATTTTAGTAGCAAGTGATATTTAAAATTAAAACGCACATTTTAAGAGCTGCGTGCCAGGGATTTGAACATGTTCTCCCGGAGTGAGAGGTCGAATATCAAAACCACTAGGCTATCACTCCTTTCATGTAGGTAGGTATCACATGTTGATGACAGGCTATAATATAGTTTTTTTTTTATTTATTTACATTACTTTACATTATTTTATTTAAGATATACAGGTTTAGGAATTTTGAACATCAAATATAAGAAGTTTAAATGTAAATGAAATTTTGTTAGAAAACTAATTGATAACGATAACTAGTAGCTTTTTCATTTTCATCTAAAGAATCACCAGGTTTTAACTGAATCTCATTTTAAATTTTTTTTACACTTCAGGAGGGCATGCGCGAGAAGTTGGCCCGCGAGAAGGCCGCGGGTGAAGAGGACAAAGGAAAGACTCACGCCATCGACTCGCCGAACGACGCCTCCTCCGAAGACAGTAATGACAGCAACCGCTATCTTAAGGGTTTGTATCTTCACGCCTGTAATCCCCGCGGAGGTAGGCAGAGGAATGCAAAACACTCGCAACATTTCACTGGTTACACTTAAGGGTTTCAATTCATGATAATCATAAAACCGGTGCGATTAAACGGAGGTTTGCAACTGTTCTCATGCCTACCTATATTTCGAGACCAATGAGAATGCTCACACGTGAGCAGTCTGTAGTTACACGATAGCAAATGTATTCACTTTGATTATTTTTCTTCTGTATGATTCTCTGAAAGAATAGTGAAATGAATCTTCATTTCCTGTACTCAAAAGTACGTCACTGCAACAGTTTGTTATTAAGGCAATTGTTATAAGCTCAAAAATTTTTCTTAATATAAATATTTTTAAATTACATTGACCAATTGTAAAGTCCCAGATGTACCTAAAGCTGTGCCCTCGCACACGGTTTTGGTTAATAACTTCAGCTGTTAGTGAACTGGTATTGAAACAAATGACGGAACAAAAATTAATTTATTAAAATTGATTAAAATTTAGAATGATCATGATTAATCTGTTTGTAGGTAGCAATAGTAACTCGAGCAACAGCAACTGGAGCACCAATGGGCACAACAAAGTGTCCGGAGAGACCGCTACAGAGCCCCAGTACAATGCACTAGGTTAGTTTCCGCAGTTTATGTAAATACCATTCATTGATACCATTATCACCCATTAGTATTAAATAAATTCACATAGGTTTATGAGCTACTTTATAATCTGTTAGTTCTAACAGCTGGTCTTCACTCCACTGTATTGCTGATTTATTATGGATTAGGTACAAGTGTTCTACAATTACGTTGACTTTTCTAATATTGTTGGTGGATCCTCTTGAAGTCACCAGGAAACAACTACAAAAAATACAGGCACATATCTATGGATACATACTTCGTTTTACAGTTTCATTTTATAATTGATGGTTTTATCACTGACTTGTGAGAGTTGGTAAAGTTGTACACTAATGCATACATGGGCAGTTCTAAAATTGGCTGATTCAAATTGACCTTGGTAAAAACTGTTTTTCCATTGTCAAACGACAGTGCTAATTGCATCTACGTGTCGGCGGATTTAATGGACTGCAGAAAATAGATTTACGTAATAATTTAGATTTATAGGGCAAAATTGTTGTTAAAATTTATTGTAACACATTTAAATACCATTATATTTGTTTCTACTGGAGTAATATACTATTATAGTTAGGCTGTAAGAGTTATTTTGTGATTATATTGTCCTATATTTTTGTAAATCTTAAGCTCATTATATAAAGAGTGTCTGTTGTATGACATATAAATATTTACAGGTCTGACTGTGGGTGACACAGACTCAGAGTGGACAGGCTCGGACCAGTCTCTGTTTAGAGCTCTACATAAGGTGTTCCCCTCCAACTACTGTTCCATTGCACAAGTCATGCTCTCTAAGACATGCCAGCAGGTATTATAACCTACACCTCTCACTCACTTCAATTCTATTCTAATCACTTGATTTAACTTCAATTCTACTCCCACTTTACACTAGTTATGTTTCTGTACCATCACAAATCCAGGTTCTGTGTCACTACTAGAAATCGTACCTCGAAAGTTTAGTAAGACAGATCGGATAGTACTATGCTTATAATTTGAAGCCCGGACTTGACATGAGATGGTGGCGACAGGTGTACACGTACTGGATCAAGACGGGGCAGGAGGAGTGCCGCGTGGAGGCCGAGCTCACGCCGCCGCGCAAGAAGAAGAAGAAGCACCGCCTGTGGTCCGTGCACTGCCGCAAGATACAGCTCAAGAAGGACTCCGCCTCGCACCACGTGTGAGTTGCTAGTCGATACGTTCGGAATGGCGTGCATGTAGTACTGTGCATTAAAATGTTATTTATAATTATAATATGATTCATTAAATATAATTAATTAATGTAATTATAAGTATTTGGGTTCAATATTACAATAACTTGCATCGCAATGTTTTAATCTCTTAAATTTTAAATTAAGAAACAAAATATTCGTAATCTGTCCGCTTGTTATATATAGTACAAAAGTTATCCATTTGTATAGACAGTAACTTTTTCCATATTCTTAAAAGTAATGTAGATGCTAACAATATTCGCTAAAATGATACTATTTTGTTGACTGGGTTATCGTATGCAATGTTATTAACGGCAAGGGACTAAAAGGACGGAAAATATTATAGGTGAGATAATTTTTAAGGTAAATTAATTTATGTATATGCCTAAAAATTTAAATAAACTCAATTATTACATATTGCTTATGAACAATGCTAATATGAAATTGTAATATAATGAAGTGTTCGGCTACTTTTTGTACAGATACAACTACACGCCGTGCGACCACCCGAACCAGCCGTGCGACAACATGTGCCCGTGCCTGCAGTCGCAGAACTTCTGCGAGAAGTTCTGTCAGTGCAGCAGCGACTGTAAGTTGGCGCGGGGGCACGGCCACGTTGCCTCGGGTGCAGTTGCGAACTTTACGCGTCAAATAGTTGATTCATATTTAGAATTAAGGGAAAAGTTTTTTGTAAAGAAAAGATTAAAATGCAACACTAAAGTTAATTGTGGTAGTGTATGTTGCTATTATTGTCCTTTTTGTTATATATCTAATCGATCGTCGTAGGCCAGAACCGTTTCCCGGGCTGCCGCTGCAAGGCGTCGTGCAACACGAAGCAGTGCCCGTGCTACCTGGGCGTGCGCGAGTGCGACCCCGACCTGTGCTCGGCGTGCGGCGCCGACGCGGCCGCGCCGCCGCCCGCGTGCTGCCGCAACGTGTCCGTGCAGCGCGGCCTGCACAAGCACCTGCTGCTGGCGCCCAGCGACGTGGCCGGCTGGGGCATCTTCCTCAAGGACGCCGCGCACAAGAACGAGTTCATCTCCGAGTACTGCGGCGAGATCATCTCGCAGGACGAGGCCGACCGCCGCGGCAAGGTCTACGACAAGTACATGTGTTCCTTCCTCTTCAACCTCAACAACGGTATGCAATGAACATTCTTTATTCTCTTGTGCTTGAAGTAGTAATGTATACTACGTTATATCAATAACCCTTACAGATTTTGTTGTGGACGCGACGCGTAAAGGCAACAAGATTCGGTTCGCGAACCACTCCATCAACCCGAACTGCTACGCGAAGGTGATGATGGTGAACGGCGACCACCGTATAGGCATCTTCGCCAAGCGCGCCATACAGCCTGGCGAGGAGCTGTTTTTCGATTATAGGTATTGTCTTTACTTGCATATTTGTCTTAACTTTATTTTATTTATTTTTTATTGTTTCTGTGAATGTTAAATTACTAAATTATACTTTATCATCTCCGTTTGCTCAGAATTTTTTCTAAATATTAATAGAATATCTTTTATTAAAAATTAATAACTGTACTCAGACGGCTTTCAACAATATATTCATAATGGTAAATGGAAAAATGAGTAAGTTATCTGTATAAACCCCAAAATGTTTCTGTTAACAGTTAATATTTTTTTACAGTTCTTAAAAATATAACATATTGTTTATGTAATAAATTCATAAGTATCATGTTTTTTATATTATTGAAAGAGACTAATAACAAAGTTAAATGTAACTTCACACCTGTAATCCCCGAAGGCGTATGCAAAGGAATTTAGAAAATTCCCATGATTCACCTGTTACATTTATGCCCCACTATGGAATAGGTGGTGAGCCTATTGCCAATACAAAGTATTTATAATGTTAAAATAAATTATTGAAATTTATAGATACGGACCAACAGAGCAGCTGAAATTTGTGGGCATCGAGAGGGAAATGGAATTCTTATGAGAGCAACCCAAACATGGATTGGCAGCACCAACAAGTCTGGCGTTTCCCACATCTTGACCCGACCACACTTGTCGCAAGTGTTGTATCTAACGAACTGACATCAGGTTGCACTAAAGCTTTTTCTGGCTGTGTATTGTGCTTTTATATGTGTAGTCATCTATATAATCTGAAGGAACTATGACCATGTATACAATACTGATTGTTTTTACATCATTTGTAATAAATGTTCTGAAAAATAATGTCTTTTCTTCCATAGAAATACTATAAAATATATTTTTGATTATCTATAATAAATTTGTTTTGACGGATATAAGGGAAAAAAACATTTGCATTAACAAAATATTTATTAAGGTAACAAACAGGACACTTCCTTTACAATATTTATAATTATTCCCTACAAAAATCTTAAGTATCAAGTGAACCAAGACAAAACAACTAAACAAAATAAATACAAGATTTCATACTAAAACATGATTACTTACATTTTGTACAGAATCTACTAACCTAAGGGTGTCAATATCACGAGGTATTTTAGGTTCAGTTTGTAACATTACTTGAAAAACAAATCTTTATTATAAAAATAAGCATTTGTCATACAATATTATAAAAATTTTGTCATTTGTAAACACCAGTTATAGAATCTCGAAATACAATTTAAAGGGCTACAAATTTAATATGTATTGGTAATAATGATTATTACACAAAAAGGGTATTCCTCGAATAGGTCAAGTCAGATTTACACTGGATTGTTTCAGTGAAAAAATGAAATAAAATGTAATATGTACTTGTTATTGTACACAAGATTGCAGTTCTAATCACAGGAACCATCTGTCCACCCGTCTCTCCATCGTTCATGCACTTTACTGCAGTCAAACTCTGGTTTTCCCAGTTTAATGTTTACTGTGTTATGTCTTTCACACAACCACTTTGCTAACTCTTCTCTTGATTTAGTCTTTGGTGGATTTTTTTTTATACTGTAATTTGAAAGAAGTAATAATGTTTTGTATTACAAATAGTGTGGCAACAGTATATTTGTAAAATATTAACAAAACATGCTGTAATATATTTTTATGTAGGTAGGTAGGCTGAGAAGTACATACACAGCAAGTATGGGAAAATATTGTTGCCTTATTTATTTGTAATAAGTATCACATTACAAAATCATATATTATAATGACAGAAGCTTTAAATATTAATATTATAAGAAATACTCTGCCTAGTCCATATAACACCTTGTGTAATGGTTTAATAATGACAATTAAGAATACTTACTCGTTTTGAAAGTCTATAGCACATGGTTCACAGGGATAGAACTGTGCAAAAATATTGAAGAACCTAGTCATGCCCTCAGATTCGGACTGTGTAGGTTTTTCAGGATAGTATGAGGCCATTGAATGAAGAAAACCCCAAGTGGATCTACCAAGTTCGTCCTTGTCCAGTGGACATTCCTTGTCGCCTTGTTTTACTGGAGGCTTTAAATTTAAAATACTTTAACTTTAAAATTGAAGAAAAAACTATATTAAGTTTCCTAGACTAATTATTTATTTAGATAGATAACAAAAATATAATAGGTAAGTAATAGTATAGCAATTTATGACTATTACATAACTCATAATAATTGCATTAATGTAATAATAAAATAAAATGTTGCAAGAAAATATAACCTTACCGTTTTATTAGGGGGTGGATTTCCGGACTTATTTTGCAATTTAGCCCATGTTTTAAAGTCTGAACATGCTCTGCATGGCTTTTCTTCCTCATCGCCGCGGCTCGACGGCATTTTCATTAATTTTTACTGCATTTCAAGCCTTGCAAGAGATAACAACAATGATGCAACAATATATACGCAGAAAACCCTTAGATTTCCCAATAAATACTCTTATTGTTTTTTCCTCTTTATACCTGTTTTAAGGACAAGTTTGTGTGAATAGTTTAATATAAATAATAAATATTTTGAAAATCTATACTCCCGACGACTTCTGTTCGAACGACAGAACATTGTCAATCTACTGTCACTGTCAAATTCACGTGATGCATCACTTAAGTTGACATATAATTGTGTGTTGTCAAATAAAAATAATAAAAGATTTGTTTTATTACACTACTTTATTAACTGTTATTAAATATCGTAATGTTGTATACAATAAATAAATGTATCAACATAAGAAAAAACCCATGCAATTCAACAACATAAAAACAGTGGGTTCTAATAACGAGTAAGACATTATGTACAAGCAACTTGATGATACAAGATCCTTGTAAATAATTATAATGGTATTTAATGCAGCATAATGCTTAAAAAGGCAGAACCATAATACTTCATCTTATCTTATGCCAAAAAGGTACTTAGAACTTGTAAATTGCAACTATTGTCTTCTTCGTTTCTTGTAGCAACTGGATTTTAAATCCGGTGAACTATAAAAAAAATACAGGCCCGTTTGCAACATCAATACATACACTACTTATATGCAAATATATATTATGGTATTTCATTTTGTAATATTTTAATATAAATTTCCAATATTATAACAAAAATGAAAACAAAAGATTTTGCTATTTTTTAATAACAGACAGCAAATTGGCGTTTTGTACAACGACTAGGCAAATTTATATAATATATATCATTGGTCTTCTTAATTTATTTTGCTGTATCCTCGCATGCTGCTATGATTTCTGTAACAATTTTATTTAGGTTCATTTATAAAAATAGTAAATCCGGCTTAAACTTATATGGGATAAATTTTAAAATTAATACAATGTATAAAGTTGTTTGCTGCTTCTTATTATTGTAATATTACTATTACTTGGCGTAACCATTAACAATTCGTATGAAGTTTTTAACCTACCCTAGATTAAAAACTATATACTAATCACGAATATGGCCAATAAAGCCCAGTTCAAGCAATCCAATGGAGGAAGCACTTAATTATTATGTCATGTTTGAAAAGCAACAGCAATGAGTTAGTCAAGTATACACACTGTCGAGGATCCCGTGCAGCGCGCCGACGGCGGGCGAGGTGGGCAGTTCCCGCAGGAAGTCGAGGCCCTGGTCGCAGCAGCGCGCCAGCAGCGGGTCCAGCGGCAGGCGGCCCAGCAGCGGCACGCCCATCTCGGAGCACATCTGCGCCGCGCCGCCCGTCGTCGCCGGGAAGATCTCGCTGTGTGACTGGAAGGCGACGACTGCTGTTACAGTTCATATACAATATACTGCTATATATTTAAGGTGCATTTTAAAAATAATCCATCTTGTAGGTTGCTAACAAAATCAAATAATATAATCAAGATTTTATTCCCATTTAAATGTTGCAAGCAGTAGTACATATGAAATACTGCATATTTATTCTAAACCAGTAACATACATATTTCCACAACAGTCTACGAAGCCTCATATCTTAAATAAAATCCCTTCCCGCTCACTTTGCAATTGGGGCACACGAATAGCGACATGTTCTCGAGTACGCCGAGCACGCGCACGCCGATTTTCTTGCAGAAGTGCAGCTCCTTGCGCACGTCCAGCAGCGCCAGCTCCTGCGGCGTGCTCACCACGAGCGCCGCCGCGCCGCTCGCCGCGCCGCTCGCCGCGCCGCCCGCCGCGCCGCCCGCTGCCAGGTACTGCGCCGCCGACAGGTGCTCGTCCGACGTGCCTGCGCCGCGCCGCCAACGGACCGCACATTGTGGTTACGATAAATCATGACACCATTATATCAATAGTGCAGTTAAAGAAATTATTAATCTAATAATAATATCTTACTAGATATACGTATAACAGCAGTCGTCGTTTTAATTATTTAATGTTCTGTACCTGGAGGCGTGTCGATCAACAAGTAGTCTAAATCTCCCCAATCCACCTCGCTGAGGAATTGTTTGATCATACCTTGAATTAAAAAAATATATTAAAAGAAATAATAACATTCATAGATCATATAATAATAAAAAGTAATCGCTGAATAATATGTGCAAACGGATTACTACGTATAAACAAACAATATGAAGTCATGAGTTTTAATTACCGTTTTTCTTAGGGCCTCTCCATATGACTGCGTCATCGGGACTGCCCAATAAAAATCCAATAGACATTAGTGATAGGTTGTCCGTTACGTACTGAAAAAAAAAATTGAAATAGACCTTCATAGAGAGGTGAAGTAACACCCGTAGACTAAACACTAGATTTTAGACGCCAAAGGAAGCTGTAGACTTTGAACACTAGATTTTTGAGGACAACGGACATTGGACACATTTTATTTAACTATTTTTATTAATAAACAAGAGAATGCGTCCAGAAGAAAAAAAAGTAACCTATACGTGTATACAAAACACAAAATAAACCACTGTAATGTGCGAATACTTTGCATAATAGTATGAACACGATACGCACGACCGGCGACCAGCCCGAGCCGGAGTTGTGCACCTGCTCGCCCCGGACGCCGAGCACGCGCGGCTGGCTCGGGCCGCAGATGTCGGCGTCCAGTATGCCCACCTGCAATTATAATATCCTTCGTATCTAACAGCAACGAATCGATCACGGTGCAAATGCATACACAAGGACATGATATTGATGTGTGCCAATGAAATTTTTGTGTTTGATTACAGTTGGCCAGTTCGCTTGCGAGCGTCGCTGCTAATATAACAGGGTATATTTTTTAATTTAAACATTTATTAACATGTAAATGTATATAATATTAATTAATGTTAATGAAATGTTAATTAATATATTCCATTACAATATTAGAAGCATTAACAGTTTTAATTGTATTGAACGGAAACTGTATACATATAACATAACAAAATATCACGCTCATACTTCTCGGACCGGGTAGGTAGAGGAGTATGATACTTTACTTTGCACCCAAATATATGACTCACGTATCAGGGGGTCAGCTTAACAGGAACTAAACTCTAAGTATCTACGCAACTGTATGGCATATGATATTCGCCAGCGAGCCTGACCTATATCGGCGGGCCGACGGCCCGCAAGGCTGTACCAAGCCGTGCCGCGCCACCGACGCGACCGCCAGGCTTGTTTTGGCGAATATTCGCCGCGCTGCTCGAATCAATACACGTGGTGTGCAAGTCCTGCGTTTCCGTCCACTAACATGGAGTTCGGTAACTCTCACGAGCGTCGCTCCAGATATAATCGGGTAATTTTTTTGCAATATTTAAACATTAATTTAAACAGCGCTAAAACATTTAGATATAAACTTGTGTATGGACGTGCGCTTCTCCTTGGGAATATTGAAATGGGGCAAATCACGATACTCATTCAGATTTATTAAGAAATCTTTGCTACGAAGCCAAAAACTATAATTATAGGGTTTCACTTGATTGTTTGTCTTCATGATATAATCAAGACTTGATAAAATACTTAGATGTGTATGTATATCACAGAATATGTATACATTTTAATTGTATATTCTTTTATAGAACCATATTATATTAACATGTATATTAATAACTGTGTAATTATTGACTGATTAAGCATTGTAAATATATTTGATTAACTAATTAATCTATTACCTACAATATTCTATATGAAGTGATAAAGTTTAATAAAACAAATAGTATAAAATATTCTTCCTACTTGAATAGGTATATACTTATACAAACTTTCATGACATTAGCTCAATGATGTTGATACATTGCTAGCTGCCATGCATCCACTTCTATACAGTTGCTATATTCCAGCTGTGAACTGTTACAAGAAAATCTAAGTTAGAAAAATTTTGTGGTTCCCGACCCAGGACTTGAATGCAGGAATCGACAGTTGCCCTTGCAACCAACACAACTAACAAGGCAGTTAAATTTTTAATAACATACAACAGTTGAGTCAACTACAAATGTTTCTATGTAGATTTTCTAGTAGCGGTTCTGAGTCTGAATATGTGCCCAATGCATGGCAATAGACTCACCACCTATTTCATAGTGAGAGATAAACATACATACATATCTTCACACCGAGTCCCTTACGGGGTAGGCAGAGAGCACGGAGTGCCAAATATAAAGATAAATATAAATATAGAGATAAACATAACTAGTGAAATGTGGGAGTATTCTTCATTCCTCTGCCTATCTCTTCGGGAATTTCAAGTGTGGCATTAGATTTTAAAACAGTCAAGTTTCAATAACATAGATGGCTTAAAAACTTTCACTACAAAATAATTTCTAATGTCATGTTCTGTTAATTTTGTTAAATGCTTAATATAAAGAAAAAAATGTAATATCTGTTACCCTCAAGAGGTAGGCTTTCACTTCTTACGTTTATCTCCCATCATGAAATAGGGGAGCTTATTGTTATAGTATAAAAGACAAAATCCAGACTATGAGCTGCTACTAGAAATTCTAAGGTACAAAATGCAATAGTACTCAGCATGGGATAAAAACCGAAGACTTCACTATCACCAATCAGTTTGACAGCTGCTAGGTTTAATTAATAAAAGAGACTTACATTCATATCGGGATGTCTTGAAGCGAGTCCATGTCCTATGAGGGAAGTAACTGTGCTCTTGCCCACCCCACCTTTCCCTGACAGTACCAGGATCTTGTGCTTTACATTTGCTAGTTTGTTCCTTATTAGTTCTATTGCCGGATCGGGCCCTGCTGCCGCACCTAGCGATTGTTATGTTAAGTAGTAAGATTCAAAGTCATCTTTATCAAAGTCTGTTTTTGCAGGGTTTATAGCTGTCCAAACCATTATCTATGTGATTGGTCACTTGTTGGTATAAATACAAAATTGTATATATGTAACATCCAGTGTAATGTTGCTTTAAGTAAATAATAAAAAACCAAATAAATGAAGGCTTGAACATACATTTTTTATGTTTTGTATTAATATAAATCTTTTCAAGAATAAAACAGAAATGTTGGTTGTCATAGTACTGAAAATTTACCTGTAGCGCAAATATTCTGGTTTGGACACCCTGCACACGCTGACGCCTTTCCAGCATTTTCGCTCTGGGTCCCAGGGCAATCTAAGAAATGTAAAACACGAAAACAATTTTCTGATTTCAACTCTTGCAAAACTTTTAGTAAATGAGTATTACTTACGATTTGGTGCATTATCCGGTACCCCGCTCATAATTATTTCACTTTTAATAACACCTATAAACCATGAGTTCTTGGGTTCTACTAGACGAAAATTATTTATCGCTTCTCGTTGTGATCATATTCCACATTTTCGCCATACAAATGTAACGATGACATTTTCAATATCGTAACTATCAACAATAATAGTGACAGTTGACAGCTGTTATCTTACAGTGACGTCTATAAAATTAATAACCCTTAAATAAAATTGTAACCTTGATATTGATGAATTAATTTAAATAGGTCATTTTTAACATTTTAATAAAGAATAAATCTGTACAATTGCTTCACAGATTCCCTGTTTAAGATGTGTTCATACTCTTTACCATTATTTCTTCTATCTATGACGTAGTATTAAAATTCATAGATTTATCAGTTGAGTTTGATGACACCATAGATTCTAGTATGTACAGGAGTCATGAAACTGACACGAAATTTGAATTTCTAAATCTAATTTAATTCGTATTATTAGATTATCTTTAATAATCAAAATTTCTGCACTACAAAGTTTATTATTCCTGCTAATAAAATTATTTTACATTCGAAATGGCTAAAGAAGTAACTATGTGTACGGTAACTATTCGAGAAAATCTTTCTTGTAACACATCTATTTTTTTAGTATTTGTGGACCGTATTTTCATTATTGTATTTATAGCAACTTCAACAATGGAGTCCGGTGAAGGAAACTGCTGGGGCGCCGAGTGTACCACCGCAAGTAGGGTATTGTTTCCATTCACCAAAAAAGCACCCATGGAGGCCTATCATGGGTTACGAAGAAATTGAAGTAACACCTATGTAAGTTGTGGCAATTAAATACAAGATACGTACGATGTGTTCATTAATGCCAATGAAGTACCTACGTTTCACAGCCGTGTTCGACGTTTATTAGCTACCTACGTGCTATCAAGTTGCTTGTATGTCGATTTATTTTTCATATTGTCATAAATAAATCCTGTTCTTGTAACTTTTTAGATTTATGTAAGTACAATAAGGTAATGAAGATACAAATTATTTGTTTTAAATTAATAATTGCAATGCTTTAAGACACCTCATCTTCATTTTTAATAATCAAAGCAATGATTCTAATTATATAAGATATGGACCATACTAACTTCTCGTAATATCAATTTTCCTGTAGGCCTTCGCAACCTATAACGAACACCATGGTGGACCCTTGCTATACACCAGCTGGAATGGCAGCGGAGCCCCTTCGCTTCCCTAACTTGGTAACGGGTTTCGACCGGAGCCCCGAGCATGCGGCTAGGGCTGCGCTGTACACTCGGTACACGCAGTACGAGTGGAACCAAAACAGCATAAAAAATTATAACGAGTCGGACGCAAAGAGGAACTTTTCGGAGCGGGTACGAAATGATATCATGCGGCTCTTAAGGTGAGATCACATTCGACGTTATACCTATAATTGGCACCGCAGAGATATAATTGTAGAGATAAGTGTTGTAACTTTTGTATGTTCAGGGAAACAGATGAGATAGGCACTCAGGGCCAGCGCGACTCCGGCCGGCGTATCGGGGAGCGTATCACAGACACTACGTTTTGGCGGAATGAGGCAAGCTTCCAAGTTTTCGTTACATATTCTTTTTCGTATAACTTACAGTATCTATTCAATTAGATTCCTATGTGCACTTTAACTGGCAACAGAGCATGATAATGATTTTACCGTTAGATACATCTTCACGACAGTCGCCTAAAAACATTCCCAGATATGTCGTTTGGGTGGTGTATTGGAACGGCGATGTGGTTGTAGGTGTCGATAGAAATGGAGCGCCTGGTGGCGACGTGCGAGAGGCTGAACGACACGCGGCGGCAGCTGGAGCGCGCGGCGGCCGGCGTCGAGGGGCCGCTGCACGTGGCGCAGGAGTGCCTCTACCACCGGGAGAAACGGCAGGGTAACGCGGCCGGCGCGCACCACTCCGCCGACTCGTAGTGATTCAAAGGACACAATTACATTTTTGTTTGTTACGGATGAAATGTGAACAAATTTTCTGTGTTGGGGCGGAGTTGGAACAGGTAGGACGTCGCCAGAGGCCGCTGGCCCGGCGCCGGCGGCTCGCGGTGTCTGTGGCAAGTTCAGTTTGTATCGCTCGCTCCTTGTTGCAGGTGTGGAACAAGTGCACGACGCCGTAGAACAGTCGCTGCTCAAGGAAGTGGCGCTATTACGCGAATGTCAGGATAAATTCCGAAATATGCTCGAAAAGGTTCCGTATGACAGTTATTATTATTATTATTAAACAGTACTAAACATGGTATTGACACTTTTTTAGTAACTCCCGTAAGAGTTTTTAGTAACTATACAACTACAAGCGGCGCAGGTGCGGCGGCAGGCGCAGGGCTGCCGCGCCACGCAGCACGAGCTGGAGGCCGACATGCGCAACAAGGAGTACGCGCTCGGCATCGACTCCATGTGCCACCAACTGAACAACTTCTCTAAGGTCGGTCGGACGGACCTACGCCGATGCCCACCTCTCTAACAATTGTTCAGTGCAAAAATATTTTCACAAATTATGTCGTCTCGTCGTGTGCTCGTCTGTTCTTGTTCCCGGGATGTTCCGAGTCACTGACGTACTACATATTTCATATTAAACATTGAACTCAATGATTAACGAGCTTACTTATTATTATATCTAGCAGTTTTTGTCATAATACATAATAATGTAAGTAAGTAGGTAGACACAAATTTTGACTCTGCATATTTATTATCGTGTTACAGTAAATTGGAGTAAATTCCTATGTTTAACTATGTGAGACTATTTTCAATAAAATAAGTAAAGATATTAGGTGTGTGTGGAATGTTCACACGGAGGATGTGACTGCGGCGGGGCGCGCAGGGGCTGCAGTTCTACGCCGGCATCGAGCGCTACGACCCCGCGGTGTGCGACGCGGCGCGCTGGGCCGCCGCCAGCGCCGCCACGCTGCAGCGCTCGCAGTCCGAGCGCGCCAAGGCCGTGCAGATGCTCTCCGGTGCGCGTGCGCCCGCTCGCCGTCGCCGCGTCTCTCGCGGCCGACACGTACCCACACTACTGCCACTTTAAACACCTCAAGGATCCCAGGTTATCTTATCCAACCGCCTATACAAACTGTACAGCACCGCGTTACATTACAATAAGTGTCTCGCGACACTGCAAGTGTTACGGTCAAACCTATGAGAGTTTAAAAACTTGAATGTATTTTGTACGGCGAACAGATGCAGAGAATCTAATCAACGTGTCGGCCACGGAGATATGGGACCAGTGGAGCAACACCAACAGCGCCTTCACGCGCCGCATCGCCGAAACCATCGAGATCAAGAACAAGCTGCAGATGCACCTGCACAAGGTTGTATAGCTGCGCACGCACTGAAATAAAAAAAAAAAAAAAACGACAACGTTCCAATGGAAAATCATCGTGGCAATACTCGTTGGACTTGTATCAACCTCAGCTTTGGTTTGAAATATGAAGGAAACATATCTGAATATAACTGCAGAAATATTTATTTCTGTAAAGAGAATTTTGCTACACGATCACCAGTCAATTATTCAATCATTCATCAATTAGTATGAAAGAGAGTATCGGTGTAAAAATGAGAAAGGGCATGCTCCGTTGGTTCGGACATGTTGAGAGAATGGCG
>DWEI01000092.1:0-29434 GCA_018245875.1 Mysoria ambigua | reverse complement strand
ATTTGTCATAGGGTATATCATTTTTTATTAGCTGCTACAATCATCTCTTTGAATATTCTAAATACATGATGGAGAGATTTGATATAAAACAACACTCGTCTAATAATTCTAATAACTTCATATAAATGTATCTAAATATTTCATGATAAAAACACCCCTTGTCCTTTTACACCGAAACAATTACAACTGTACATTGTGTCAAATTGAATGGGCGGGGGTACCTGTTGACATTAGCAATATTTAAAGTGTTTTATGAGTTATGAGTTTTGTTTTATGAGTTTTGTTTTCGGTGTATGATATTGTGAAATTATATCTTTGAAAATAATATAAAATATGATTAAAAAGGCCGATTACAGTGTAGTGTACTGCAGATCTCATATATATTTGTCGGTATGGCTAACTAAATATAAAAGTTGGTATGCCTAATGATATTTTACAAATTGGCTCCAGCTAGGTTAAACACCAGTATTGAAATTATTCATGAAAAGTGCTAGATCTTAATCTGCTATCTGAACAAATACACAACTAGCCTTTTGGTGTTGCTGACCCTCCCTGATCTGAATGTTATGGGTTCAATTTACTTTCAGGATAAATATTTGTGTAATGTGACTATTTGTTGTGTCTGGGTGTAAAATTATTTATACCACTTCATTTATATATGCAGTTTGTAAGCTGTCTATATTATTTGTCTGCTTTGAATCATTCCTGTTCCTGAATTGTCTGAAGACTTTGTTACATATATTCTTTGATGTGTGTAAAAATATGAGAAAAATGATGTTTTTCAATTCAAATATTATTTTAGTAAATTGATTACGAGGCCCTTCATTTATAGATTAGATAAAAATTTATCCAATCGGAAACTTGGAAAAGTCTACTGTTTAAGTCGTGTATGTTCTGATAACTTTCCACATCTTTCATATTGAATGTTCATGTTTACATATAAACAATAATTACTAATGAAACAAAGTTATTGCATCAGATTCGGTGATGTTACTAAATGTGTGGCCATAGATGTTTGCTGATCAGTTGAATTTGATATTAAATTTAACTGGTATTTAATTTCTTCAGTGGACAAAAAATTTTAATGTTTTTGTATTGAATTCATATGAATGAATAAGCCTTGAACATGTTAATGTGATCTAGGATCAGTTTCACTGAACTTGCTGAGAATGTAATTTGCCAAACTGATTATAGTGGTTTTCATATAATACGTAATTAGGAAATTTTTAACGTAATAAATATTTAATAAGAAATAAATTAAAAGTATTAACAAACAGAAAATAACAAATGTGGAATATTATCCAATTTGCAGTTTAAATGAAACATGCATGTCTGTTTTTTCAGCCACACTGCATTGCACCAAAGTTTCCTAGTATTTGAAAACATACTGAATTTTATATACACACTTTACATCACGCATTACTCGCGATAGGTTTTCAGGAGATTCTACTAGTATTGCTCAATATTTTTTAATGCCTACAATTTAATTTAAAGGTTACATTATAAGTTAGCACAGTTTAATAGCCTTGATTGTTTGTCCTTACTCTGTAAGAAATATCTTTAACACCATCCTAATCAATGTTGTCTTTCTGTATTGCGTCCGATCATCATCGTCATCATCATCATCAGCCACCATTGAGGATGTTTTGCCAATAATCCTCACACTGGACATGCAGAGTGGGTAATGTAGAACACAACTTCTCTCACCACCTGTACTGTTTCTGATAGGCAACCAGGGCATGTGGCTGTGCTCAGACAGACCGCGCGCTGCCGCGATCCGCCAGCGCCGGGTTTAGTCGCCTTCTACGACAACTTGTGTCGCGACACGAGGAATGAATTCTTACACCGTCCCGACACCGACCGTTTTTGAAATTAAGATACATAAATTTATTTAAAATAAATAGTTCCCCCTGATTTATTACTAACCATGATAGGAAAATTAGCTGTGTTAGCACCATTGACGTTTCTTATTGCTCGCATATAACAGCAAAACGTATAAATGTGGGCCCCTTGAGGAAAAAAAAGGTTGATTACCCCGGGTGGAGAGATTTCAAGGCGATAATGGCGTTGACCCCAGATCGCTTTGATATCGAGTAAATAAAAGTTCCATAATCAATCATAATAAGGTGCTGTTCAACCCGGCACAGTGCGTGCCGCGGGGGGAGTCCGTTCATCTTACTCCACGACACCCATGGCCAAAGGTCGATTCCGCTTTTACGTAACGCTTTCTCGGGAATGTGACGCATCACTATTTAGTTTTGATTATAAATTGATGCGTAACTTTTCGCTGATCCGTAGATTATGTTCACATTGGTACGTCGGCATTCTTATCTAGCTATGACATGTTGTGACGTGTTACGAGTTAACGAATTTTTTATACGCCATTGATACATATTGAATTGAAAGGACTTGTGTTCGAGAATATTCTAGGCCTTCGTGATATTACTCATAAAGAAGAAAAGTGTTTCGTTTAGTATTAAGGAATTGGAAACGTGACCAAATGACATGGCAAATATGATTTCCAGTTAAGTAAATTTACTTGCCTAGTTTTTGGATAGGTAGTTGACCATCAGCGGCGGATTTGGGCATGCAACTAATATGACCCGAATTCTTTTGTTCGATAATGTCGCTGAACTTCTAGTTTCTTCTGCGTTGTTATATTGAACTTGCGATACCTTCGTTTGTCCATAACTGTCTGTATCTTTTCAAATCGGCAATCGATAGTTTATTGTTTGCGTGTGCGTTCGAGTATCTTGGATTTGAATTCCGATTTCTATTGGATTATTCTATTTTATATTTTCTACTAAAATTTTCTAGTGCTCCCGGTGTGTGGCAATAGTCTCAACAAGTATTCTCAGAGGCACGTAAACATAATGACGTATGAGATTCCTACACTCCGCTGCCTCCCTACTCGGGGATTACGAGCGTCATGTTACACGTTTTTTTTTTTACAATGGAGCAGCGTGGTGGTAATACCCTTCGAGCGTGAATTTATTGTGCTCGCAGGCAATTGAAAGCGTGATATTATCTATGGTAATTGATTAAAGCAATTACGAAAATAAAATAATTTTATTCCACGACAATAATCTTAAAGTACTCACTCCGTTAATCGTTTAAGTACCGTGATATTATAGTCACCTGGTCATAATCCGCGTCATCGTTATAAAATAAATTCAGTAAATTCTGAAGTTAGTGGAAAAAAAAAAAAACTCTTTCGCCTAATCACACTTACAGTTTTAATGACCCCCACGCACCCATGTTTTCCGTTCGGGAGCTTTGAACCGTAAAATGAAATGGGGAACGTGAATTGTAATATTGTGATAACACAAATAATATCTCGTGACGACTAACACCGCACGTGGTCATTTGACTCCGATCTAACACAGCTCGGACTACGGTGACCAGATAGCGTTCGTGTACACGTACATGCATTATATAAATTTCTATATACATTCATATATAAATAAATAATTTCTAAATAAATAAGTTATGTTATTGTCATTTGAACATAAGTGCCTATGCTCGTGATAAAAATGTTTGTTGTGAATTGGACTACCCCAGATTCGCACCTTAGTAGTCGTCATTACTAATTACTAAATCGTCATTACTAATTACTAATAACGCTGTCGGTTGTAATAGTTAAAGCAATAGGTACTCTGTGGTAGTCAGTTGTTGTTTGAATATCGATCGGGATGTCCTGGGTTCAAAGCCCGGGTCGGTCTCTATCAGACTTTTCTAATTTTGATTTTCTAATGGTGGGTTGGAGTCTGAAAATGTCCACATGTTTGGCAATAGACTCATGGCTTAGCCCGCGTGGGAATCAGTGTATCGCAAAGTTTTTCCCGCGTAAATGCCGACCTCTTGGGAATTCTAGGATGAAAAGTAGTCTATATGTTGTTCCACAGAGAAAAGAAAGAAATAAAATAACTGGAAAAAAAAGATAAGCAGGCGAGGTAGGGGTGAGGGCAAGGCGCGTAGCGTAGACAGCAGCTCGGCATGTCATGGAGCATTTGCTAGCGGAGGTCGTATATTTTCGGTGGCGTATAGTTGTAAATCTATTATATTTTCAAAAGCATTTATTTGATACATATTATGTAAAGGACATTTTTGATCTATATTAAGCTGGGGTTTGTTAGTTAGTTTATTTAGGCAATGATTAACACTGTACAGAAACGAACAGTGTCAAAATAACGTGATACTTTTAATTAAAATTTTTAACATTAAAGTAGATATTGTGAGTTAACTATCGCGAAGTTTTTTTGTAGTATTTTTGTAAATCTACAAATCTCTAATGCATTACTTCAGTGTATCTCTGCTCCCAGCATGCAAGATTTTTCAACAGTAATCGCTATATCTATCGTTCCTGTGAGACTTCTGGATAAAATCTATCCTTTGTTTCATCTCGGGTCTCAAACTAGCTTTGTACAAAATTTCACCCCAATAGATTTAGTGTCTTAAGCAAGAAGAAGAGACAGACAGACAAACATACAGACAGTGAGCCAGAATTACTTTCGCATTTATAACTTTAGTATGGATTGGAACGTAAAGGTAACACGTGAAACGTGAGACATTCGAATACCTACCTCTTCGCGGATTACGGGTGTGATGTTATTTTACTTGACTTGTTTATTTAGCGTATGTGTGTTCGTGTTTAATAGATCCATAAATTATCAGTCGTCGTATAGTAAATTCAATTTAGCGTTACTGTCGTGGCATTTGCACGATGATACGCCGAGACGATGTTCACATACAAAGTTTAGTTAGCAGGCACAGTAACGTCCTAACTGATGGTCGTATTAAGAATGTATTTTTAATAATCTTCTAACCTATTTATATAGTTTTATCATTGAAAGTCAAATATCAATTATTAAACTGAATAAGTAACAGTGGAAGAATCGAATAAATAATATCAACAATGTAAGGATCCACTATAATACGCCATATCCTTTGTGGGACTAATGAGTACTTGGTAACATTAGCTTTTACATCATCGCGGTAATAAATATATTTCAATTATTCATGAGGAAAATGTTTAATTTTACATTTATGTATGGTGGGTATGAGTAAGAATACTGACGTTATCCGTAAATGTCTTACGCTATCATGAGGTAATCAATGGTTTTATTAATTCAAGTTAATGTTTAAATTATGTAATTGTAATTATAAACAGAATTATTCTTCGGTGTGTTATATGGTTATATTACAGTTATATGATGTATGTGATTTGAAAGGCTCGTAAAGCGTCTTAACAAAATTCATGAGCTTCCAACGTCGTACGTAATAACGCAGCTTACGGAAGGTTCTCGAATGTTTCCGACTCGTTAATGTTCGTTGATTGTTGTTCTATTACAGAATATATATCGTAAGAGCTGTCACTGATTAAAAATTCGTCGTATCGTGAATGTCAGAGTCGGTGTGCGAGTGGAACGTGCAACAAGAGCGCCGCGGCGCGCTCGTTGTCCCGCGATGTACTAGGTACTAGATGGGTGACCGTTCCTTATGAATGACATGTGGAGCGTGACTCACCTAGCTTCCACTACTCGTCGGACACGTTTTGTTACTCTTCGAGAGGTGTTAATATTGTTTTTTTTTTGTAATAACATTATTTCGACGTTGGTTCGTTCGTGTTAGCGGTCAAGCGTTTGTGACGGCTCCGTCAGATGTCACGTGTGTGAGCATGCTATGTATCAGGGTTGTTACGGGTGCAGGAGTTTTGACATCCGCGGATGCAGATGCGGATGCGGATTATTAAAAGTTCACATCCGCGGATGCGGATTTGATGCGGTTTCGGATGCGGATTTTAACGGGATAATTATTAAAATGTTAAGTGCATAAATTGTCTCCGACTTCTCCGGATTATTTTTTGTCTATTGTAAAATAAGCTTAGATACTGCTTTTTATTGGTGGCGACATTTTACTTACTATTTATTTTTACAAATTATTTATTAAACACGCAAAAAAACTATGAAGAACGCGGTAAACACTCACTGTTACTATGTATTTATTGACAATAAGATAAAACAACAACCAAAACCTGTAGGAACTTGTTACCAATGTGCTCCTTCCTATTCGTCAGTTACCGAGTGAATGCAATAATCCCAATTACCAAAACAAACGCGAAGCACGTGCCATTCTAGCTCCGTCCACTTTCTTTACATGTAGTTGCTTTTTAATTTGAATCTGCATCCGTAAAAACTCCGCATTGATTGATGTGGATGTGAATGCGGATGCAGATGTCTGAATTGATGCGAATATTCTGCATTTGAGGATGCGGATGCGAATATTTGTAACATCCCTGCTATGTATATATTAATTGATTTTTTTTGAACCTTTGAAACGTTTGTCGTTATTATGGTTCGTGTGATATTTGGCAAGCGGTGTATGTGTGTAGATGGGTGATTATGAACAATTTGCTCAATATTATACCTAGTGAGTAGGTTGAATTGTATTAGAGCGAATGTATTGGAGCGAATGACGACTTTTGAGGTAGGTAGAGGGCGGGTAGGTAGTTTTCCATACATTTTGAAGTTAGCGTTTACGTTAACGCTTCGGGAAAAGTATTTTTTCTAAGCCCACTGTTTTAAAAAAGATTAACCCCGGTTATAAACCAGTGTTAAAAATAAAAGCAGTTTCGATTCATAAGAAATATTTAATAATAATATCAAATTAAATAATATTGCCACTGTTTCCTTCTGAAACCATAAATTAATTCAACCGCAATGGTGGTGGTTGCGGTTTGTATCCTTCCTAGTAAATTGGCTTATAGTTATATCAATGTTTTCCTGTTCCAATGCCACTCGGCTCGTTTATTTGTAATAATTTATATTGACTTTTCTTTATATATTAAAAATGACGTTGTTTCTAACAACATGAACTAATATGAATGAAGTGACATATTATATTCGTAAAGATATTGACAATGCGATAACATCAGAGGTATTATATACATAGGAAAGCGAGGATAATGTTGTCTCGTAGAGAGAGGGAGACAGAGAATAAATTTGGTTCTCGTTTGTCTTTAATGATGCATGTGCAATAGGTAAACAGCAGCAACTTCGCGCGTAATTTGCCGAAGAAGCCAACCAGATATGAATTTATAGCGATTAAGTGTCGTTAAAAAAAGACACGTATACCAAATACTATCTTTCTCTCTCCTTCAACGATGCAATTTCAGTAAAATACGCATTTAGTGCTCGCCTACTTTATCTGTACATCCTAACGGCGACATTTCATCTAGTCTACGTAGTTTAGCTAAACGCATTTGCCACTTCTCTGTCCTTCAACATCACATTTATCGTTCTTGGATATGAGTTTTTGTTCACAACGGTAATGACGTTATTACATTCTGGTATTATAACAATATATAGATATTATTGATATACGTAAATTGGAGATAAACTTATTCTGTTGGTTCAGTCATAAACCAAACTCGGTAGCTCAGTCGGGAATTGTGTGTGTGTCTGTGTTCGCAAAATTATGTGTTTGTTTTGCGCCTGTGTTTAAAAAAATATTTATGCAGATATAAGCATTCTTGTCAAGCATAGACATCTGTCTATTTACTAAAGCGTTAGTCTGCCCAGTTTAGAATAAAATTGCTCTGTGTGATGTCTCAAGATAATGCGTCATCACGCATGATTATCTCGAAGAGGAGGGCAGAGCAGTGTGGGACATTGTTGCGTTTCGCCAATTAAAGTGGCGAGATATTTATTGTTATTAATTAGTTGGCTAGCATGTCGTATTTGAGCCGATGGTATATCGACGTACGCAGTCAACAAATATAATATAATACGTGGGTACGCGAGTGCGTCGCGTCGGCTACGATGTTGTTTATTTACAGATCGGATCGCAACATTGTTGATATGCGAGTGTAGGTTATTGATACATGTGTGCGTGCGTGCGCTAATTGAAATCCACGCAGGTCTGTGGGTCAGCGATGTTGTTTTGTCGGCGATAATTATAAGCAATTAGCCAATGTTGCTTCCGTTGGTATGTTATTGAGCCGCGCGCAACATTTTACGCGTTTGACATCGCATCACAGCGCCGCGCCGCGTCGCGCCACGTCGCGCCGCGCCGCGCGGCTGCCGTCATGAGTCCGTCACGCGCGCGCACTGCGCCGGTTTGATGCGAGTAATTTTCATATTAATGCTGTTTATTGTGTGTATAATAAAAATCGTGTGCATATTTCAGCGAGTTAAATGTTATGCATCTATGACGTAACAGTAGATAAGGGGTCGATTGGAGAGCGTAATAAAGTAGTAGTATTGAAGTATTGTTTATATATTGCATATTATAAGTAAATGTGAATTATACGTTAGTAATATCACACCTGTATGTCTCAGAAGGGGTCGTCAGAGGAGTGTAGTACTGCCACGTTACTTTTACGTCCCGTCGTGGAAAAAAAATGTGGTGATCCTTTTGCCTTACTCCGGTCCATAAATCCAGTTAGCGGGCCACCGCTAGAAATGTTACATGAAAAATTAATTTAATACGATAAATTACAGAAACAATTTTGATAATATGGTTTGTTTTTATTTACTATGTAAAATTTGCGTACTTAAGGATATTGTTTGAAGTCTTTAAATGTACTTCTTAATTAATATAATTATTATTTCGAAATGCTAAATCTATACAACATATATTTTGTTTGTAATTATATTATTCCGGGTAAATGTTTTTAATGTAAATTCTTTAGAAAAATTAAATTTCATATAATAAGAGCTCTGATCAGAATCTTATGAGTTATGTCCTCGGTACATTTCGAGAATTTGTAAAGCGAAATGTAATAATATATGTATAAGAAATATATATGTTGCAGTATTACACAATCAGAATGTTCTAATTATTTACCGTGTAAACAGGAAAAATGTAAAGGATGTTTTTTGTATTATTAGTAGTTTTTCCCTTTACGTGTTAAAATTGCATATGAAAAAAATAATTTGCACTCTAATGCGTCGAGAAACATACCACATCTGTTTGACTGTACCAACGTAATCCTTTTTATTGGATGTTTGCTTATTATAGTCAGTGCCGCATTTAAAATTTCCAGGGAATCCCCGAACAAGTTCAGGGTGATTTGAACGCACTGTACATACATACGCTATAACACACAACTTCCTGAATATGGTTATTTAATGAAATTTAAAAACGCTTAGTAATTGTTTGTTGTAAAATTTTGGCTGTGGATCTTTTTTTAAATTTTTATCATTTATACTTTTAGGTCAAATTTAGGACGATGTAGAATAGTTGTGATATTACTCTTTTATCAATTTGATTATTTACAAGGTCATTTAATTTAATTTAATCAGTCACATTTTTAACGTAAACATTACAGAATTTTCTCCGAAGCGTTTACAAGGACTGAACGTATCTTTCAGCGATTCTGCAAAATGAACCAGACGTTAAAACGAATAAGTCTAGAATTATATAGAACTGGATTTTTTAGCTAAACTTTGATGATATTCTGCATGATTTATCACGTTTTTTTCTTATGTTCTTGGAGCACTGTAGCGCTGATTCATCGCAATCGAATTGTTGCAAAGAGTAATATAAGATAGTATTAGTTCTAAGATAGTTTATCCGTTATCTCTGAAGTATCAATTGCGTTCCTTTATTTCAGGAAGCTTGTTAGTTCGCTCGATATCAGGTGACTATTTACGGACTTTGGTTTGCTAGCTTCCGATAGACGGGCAATGAATAGTTATGGATTCCGGACTTAGAGATTGGGGAAAAGTTCGTCGCTTTTATACCAATACTTGTTGCCAATTAAGCTTACGGTGCCAAATTACAGCCTGGGGTGCGGCGGAGACTAAAATAAAGTACCGCTCAATTTTGTTTTTGGTACAAATCGATGCTTGACGTCTGCTCGCTGCTGATGGTTTTAACACGTTACAATAACGCAATTGTCGATTATTCCAGAGCATGTGTGGCAAGTCAACGTACAGAAAAAGGGCTTGGGTGCCTCGAAGAACATCCAGGGTCTGTACAATCTGTGCCTCACCGACAAGACTCTCGCGCTGGTCAAGATCAAGAGCCACAACAACATCATCAGCGACCTCGGCATACCGGAGCGAGTGGAATACTCCCTCAAGAATATACGCAGGTTGGTTTATGTTTATTAGTTTTATGTCCTCTGAAGTAGAATCTGGGGTGGTCCGGGAAAATTCTCGTTTATTATATAAAGATGTTTTAAAATTCTTATTTCCTGGTGAGATACGGGGTTGAAGGAACATTCATGACTAATTGCGCGGGATGTACCGCGTTCTAGTGAATGCGAATGTGCGTGCACTCTATAGAGTGGTTTAGCGTCAGTTTTCTTGGCTCATGTCTTATTAGCGCCATGGCGATGCACAGGACTACGTGTTCTTTAAGATTTTGTCACGCTGGCCCTGTGGTCACGAGGCCCACGTCGATTCAAAATGATCATCCCTTGTGTGCATATTCATGGACTTTTTGCATATTTATTAATTCGTTATCATCGTACAATCCTCGCTTTTCCCTTGCCTTTGTTTCCACTTTTGGTTTTTCCACATTGCAATGTCAGCATGTTTAAACAACACTTTAAGATGTCGTTTTAAAACCGACGGCAGTTGGTGTTGATGTAAAAGCCGTTTTTGACGGCCGTCGGTGTTACGATGTGTTATGTCCTATATCTTATATCTACGGTTAGCGCCATACGAAACAGCCACGTAGCCTTCTGCTAGGTTGGTCTTGTGGGTTCTCAGTGATCATCATAGCTCATTCAATTTAGTGTTCCGTTCCTAGAACCTGCTGTTTTGTTTCTACGTAAATGCATGTTCAACAGCTGTATTAGTATCATAACAGTTTCTACCCAACAAGCGATCAGATTGTTGTATGTGACGTCAATGTTAAGCCGCTGCCAAGGATTCGACCGAGCTTCGGCGATTGTTGCAACGGTAGGAGCGCGCGGGCCGTACCACGTCAACTGCAATGAAACATTTCCACCTAACGGTCGCACATACAGCCGTCGACTGCATTCCTTGTAGTTACGATTTCGACGATTCCTCGAATGTCTTTGTGTTCGCATTTTTTTCTGTCGTGTCATTAAGTGCTAACTGTAAGCCGGAAGCATCTGTAGGCGTCACGGTCACCACCGTCATCGACCTGTTTTCGTCCACCGCTGGAAATAGGCGTCTCTTAATCGGTTCCACCCCGCCCGGTGCTGAGTTTTCCGAACCCAGCTGTGTCATTCAATTGTACAGAGTTCTGTCCGAGTACAGTTACAGGTGGTTCGTTACTATTGTATTTTAAGTTGAAACGTCTCGTGTTTTTATGTGGGACATACTAAAAATAGGGAGTTTTAAAAAAATTGTCACTATTAGATTTTCCATATTCAGATTTACTAAATGTGACGCAGAGTCTGAAAATGTGCCCGGTGTATGGTAATAGGCTCCCCGCATGTTTGGCAATGCGAGTGTATTATAATACATGCCTCTGCTGCTTACCACTTTGGTCATTACAAGCGTGATGTTACGTTATAAAACAAAAAAATCTTGAATAGGGGTTCGTTTGTGTGTGTGCGATGTTCAAAGCAAACTCAACAACAACAACAAAAACCCAACATCATCAAGTGGACATGGTCCCGCGCGGTGGTGGCAGGCAGGCGGGTTAGGTAGGCAAGTAGACACTTGCGCTGTTTATTATCGGCCAACTGATTCATCGCCCACCGGTACATTTGTGACTCGGTTGTTTTGACCGCGTCGGTTTTTTGTTCGCGCCGCGCGATGATAAATACGTTATCTTCGCGTAGCGGCGCCGATGTCAGCGAAGATCGCCCCGCGGTTGGGTTTTTTTTACGCTATCCGCCAATTCAACAGTGGATCTGTTCTCCGCGATGGTTACAACATCGTTCGCCCGTTCGTTCGCCGTCGTGTCTGTTATGGCCTGCGATTGTCGTTAAGGGAGTTTAAATAAAAATGATTGCCCTTTTTTTGTTTTGTTCAAAATCAAATTTAATGTTTCTTATACGCACTTGATAAAAATATAGTGTTCGGTTTAAATACAGGTCTTTAGGTGTGAGATTTATGTATGATCTTAATCGATTTGTTCGCGCATTTTAATCATATACTATTTATGCTTACCGATGGAAATTATTTAAACAAGTTTAAAGTTTGCCAGTATTTTTGGAATGGATATGAAAAAATGGGTGAACGTACTTATTAATGTTCGCTCTATTTTGTTATGGTTGGAATTCCGATCAGCGTAAATTAAACAATTTATCGCATTTAAGCGTGCATCAAATATATTATAGTTTTTTGAATCATACTAAACTTTCAAAACAAGGTACGCCACAACTGATACTGTTGAAAAGTCTAAAATAGACTATAACAAAGATTCTGGAACGTCTAGACGAGCGTCCTAAATAATGAGTCTGAGAATACCACCCACTACATTTGCATATTTTTTTATTCAATATTATATTGAACCTACTAATATGATTATAATTTTTTCAGGTGCGGTGATTCAGAATGTTTTTTCTACATGGAGGTGGGCAGGCAAACGGTGACCGGCGCTGGTGAGCTGTGGATGCACTCCGACGACTCCAACATCGCTCAGAGCATGCACTCCACCATATACCAGTGAGTTTACATTTAAACACCCACTTTATTTCAATCCAGCTGTAATGACACCACATACAGATCTGAAGCTACATAGGAGCCGAAGTAAGACAACCTCTATATGTGACAAAGTACTTTTTTGAATAGCATTTCAATGAACAGAATTGCGGAGGTAGTTAAAGGATGGGTAGGTTGTAGAATTTAGTTATAGTTGTATATGCATAAATGCAGTTCATCATTTCTGAAGAATTCTGTTGGGGTATGTGTGCTGGTTACTTGATAGAACCGCTATCGGAACATCAACAACCGCGCACTCGCCCAGTCTCTTACTGTGTCCTCACTGGATGCTCGATATCTGTGTACCGTCAGCGAACTATCCGCACGCCGTTCGTGCACTTGCAGTGCGATGCAGAACTGCGCGAAGGAGACGGAGAACGAGAAGGACCACATCGTGGTGCCGGGCAAGGGGTCGCTGGGCCGCGACCGCTCGCACACGCTGTCGGCGCGGCCGCACGCGCACGCGGACGGCGGCGCGCGGGCCGGCCTCTACAGCGGTGAGTGCTCGCACTGGTGCGCCGTTCGTTCGCTACGTGCGTCGGTCGACACCGGGTCGCCTTGTGGACGAGGGTGTCAGGTCGTCCGTACGACAAATGTTTCGGCTGTAGGTAGGGTGATTGTTAATTAACTTACAGGTGAGGAAGTTGCATTAGATTTTAAAATCTACCTGTGTGTGAGTATTAACGATGAAACTAAGACGATCTGGGTTTTGTGTCGAGGTCACCGCAGTCCCGTAAAGAGGGTTATTCTTTACGAGATTGATAGCTCCACGTGGGCCACTTCTCGATTGACCAGTAATGTCCTATAAGTGGACAAATATATTGGTTATGGTTTTAAGTATAAGAATATATTTTTTACCCTGTACTCCGATTGTATCAGTATTGATTGTCAATTTGAATTGAAGGAGTTCTTCTTAGATTTGGCACAAAACTTCTTTCCGTTGATTCACATCCATCTCAAACTAAAGAGAACCTGGACTAGAGTTTGAGCAGAATTTGGTTTAATATATTGAAGTGCCATCATATCATATCCTTCATCAATTACATATATTTAACTCCTCACTACTACAGGAGGCCTCGGCCTTTCAATTCAGCTGGTTCGGTCTGTGCTCCGAAGGTTTATGTATCCAAAAAACAACACTGACAGTATATGTGTGTAATCATTTTACACACTGATGAGTATAAGAGAAAATTATGTAACACATTTGGATACCGTGGCATTTATAACTGTGTTACTTTTTTATATCTCCCCCATTCACTGTCCGAACACAATGAAAGTAATTAATGTTTTATTAATATGGCAATAATGATAACTGTATATGTTATTAAATGGTATTTAGATTTTAATAACTTGCTGTTTTTTGTAGTCTCTCTTAGTGATGTTCTTTTGGTAGTTTTAGTGATGCTAATTTTAATTCTGTTATGTAGTTAGATAAGTTTATATGTATTGGTTTTCCACTATTTTTTATGATGGACTCTGGTATAGTGTAGTTTTGGTATGCAATAGGTGTTGATGTAAGTGTTTATTTCTTTGTTGAATGCTTTTAATGAGCTTTTCGGTGTTTGTAGTTGAAAGATTTTGTGCATACCAAAGTTTATAATATGTGTTATAAACAAAAATAATATAGTCCAATCATCAAAGGCTGGGTAAGATAAATATTTTGATATAGATATTGTCATAATGAATCATTTCATTCTTGTTGTATTAAAATATGAATCAGAATGAGGACCGTTAACAAAATTAACCCTTTTTTGAAAACTGTCCAACTTGACCAATTATACTGACTTAATTAATTATAACTGGGTATTTATTAAAATTTAATGGTAGTAATTACCATAATTATCTCTTATTGTAATTGGTTTGTTGATAAAAAAATCATGTAGATTAGTGTTGAAATTTGTATTTGCCGTGGAAATATAATTTTGCAGAGGATTTTAAGAAAGGTTATACTTAATTAGGGAGTAATGTTGTTTCGATTGAGTTTTAAACTTTAAAAAGTTGAGAATCATACTTTTGGTTAAATGTTGTCATCTGCTGATGTTTAATCATTGTTTGACTCAGTATTCATAGTGTCGATGACTATCACAATACAAATGAGTATTGCCATAAACAATTTCTAATGTTACCTATCTATTGATATAACAAATTTCCATTTAAAACAAGTCATAAAAATTAAAACGATTTCTAGGGAGCAAAGAAGATATGTATAAGAGAAAGTGTGTACGAATGGCAAATTAAATGAAATAATTGAAAAAAAAAAGATAATGACTTATATTATAGACTCATGTTGAAAAAGCATTTAACTTGACTGATATCAGATGGAATATGTCGAGTGAAGGTATCAATAAGGCATAGATATACTTGCATATTAAATAAAGAGGGTAAGAGGAAACTTAACCACACATTTAGCAGCTCCATTTGTTTAGAGGCAAACACACAATAGATTCAGGGGAGCCAACGGTATGTTTGATTTTGAAATAAAATCTATCTTCATACGATTAATTGTATAGCAATTTATGTTGAGATATGATCGGACATTTAAGGAAATTGTATCATTTTTTTGCCAGAAAGTACAATCTAAGATACATTGATATAACACATAGAAGTTAGGGGACCTCTATACACAATTATAGGATGATATACGAAGGAAAAAGCAGATTACGGTTCAATCAAAGGAAATAATTCTCCATAACTGTAATCTACATTGTCATTTGGTTATAATGTCATTATAGCATCGTGACTTCTCGGTCTGTGTTGTCATATGAAAATATTCAATGCTGGGCCATACATACATAATTATAATACGGAATATTCTATAGCGCAGCAGCTTTTGTGTTAATCGTAGTGCTGTACATCCTACTAACATTTTTATGTTCATTCAAAAGGGATATTTATTTTAACAGTATTTAATTAGAAGACTTTATATTGTTTTTTTATATTATGTAATAATTGTTATTAAATGTAACAGTGTGAAGTCGCTAAGCTTTTCGGTCGCTAGTGATTTTATATTCAAGATTAGATTTTAAGACTGAAACTGTCACTTAGGCGAGTTAATCTATTTGTGTCAACAAAATACCTAATAACATGTATACAGAGTTCTCTATGAACTTGTGTACCACATTGGCAGAAGTTGCCATAGAGGTGAGGTGAGGGGGGTAATTATAACTGTTTGCAGTCAATTTAACGAACTTGATAATTCCAGATGTATATACCGTTTAAATTAATGTTTTGAAAACGATTTTCTTGATGACTCCTGCTATAATAGAAAACTTGTACATATGGTCTAAGATCTCGCCATTTAACGACTTGCACGGAGCTGGCTAAAGGAAAAGTATTTTATATGTTTATTTCAAGTAATTATATGTGTCAATAAATATATTGCAAATGGTTGATAATAACATCAGTCCAGTATATTAATAACTAACAAATGAAAAATATTTTTTTACAATTTATCGGTTTGATTAATACATAAATTCCATACCATTCGTAACTATTATGGCTATAGAATATGCAAACGTTAGCTTGACAGATAAAAATAAATAAATTGATACTAGTAATTTGCACCAATCTTATTAATTAATTAGGTTACGTTAAAATTAGGATTGAGCAGTGATATGAAAATTGACCTCTCAGTCCGGGAGAACCGGTTCAAATCCTTGGAGCGCACCTCATAAAAATGTGCGTTTTAAGTTTAAATATTAGCCATAACGGCGAAGGAAAATATCGTGAGGAAACATGCACACCTTGAGTCCTTGAAATAAAATGCTTTTCGTCCACTAACCAGCTTGGTGAAGTCGTTATATAGTGGAATCCCATATTAATAGAAGCACAAATACAAAAGAGCATAACGCTTTGAAAAAATACGAAAAGAAAATTGTAGTATGTGCCGACAGCGGCAACAGAGCTACATAGGGCGAATCTATTGCAGACAAGTGCCTGTGCATGGGCTCGTGCATACGGCAGTGCGCGTGCGCGTCCGCCGCGTACTGCGTGGGCGACGCGCCCGCGCCGCCCCCCGCCCCTCCCGCACCCCCCGCGCCCCCCGCGCCGCCACACCGTACTGTGCATCGTGTCCCCGCGCCCCTGTGCTCGCGCTCCGACCCACCGGTGCTAGACGGCACTGTGCTTTGTTTCGGCTGCTATGTGCTAAAACACGTTGAGCTTGAAACTGGAAAGAAAACCTTGACGTGTTCATAATCATGCTTACTGTAACGCTTAGGGGTAACCGTGAACGATTAGAAGCGACTCTATGCTTTTCGTGAGGTTTCATAAAGTTAGGAATTCGAGACTTCGAGAATTCGACGAATTTTATGGACGTATGCAAAATTGTCAGTGTGTGGTGTAACTTGAAAACGGAATTTGGAAGAAATATCTTGCAACTGACCGAAGTCGATGCTCCTCGTGCTCGTAGGCCGCGTTGGATCTGTCTGTCATCGTGCCATCATCAATGCTTGTAATTGCAATCATTTCGAATCAAATTCATGATGTGAATCTGAATGTCGTTGTACTAACATTGTCCGTGCTGTATGTATCTTGTGGTGTACAAGCTTCCCTACATGTAAGTCGTGCTTACGGTTTTTTAACGTTGACCCTCCCCCTCGTCCCCCTCCTCTCCTTATCTACAATTAGAATGTGACTGTACAAATTAATCACAACTTTACGTATGTTGATTAAGGTACACGTTTGTTAGTAGTATTATAAACAAACTATGTACATATAATATGTGGTATTTTGGGAATATTTTAACAAGATTCTTCCAATGTTTGCATGGGGCCGTAAATGAAATAGTTCGTGTAGCGATGTTTTCGGGCGTTATTGAATGATTGTCAGAGCGCCGGCAATAAATTGGCAGACATCAAACTGTTTTATCCCGATACAGTTCGCTGGCGTGGTCACTGTGCTTCGTCACTTTGTTAGTTGCGATGACGTCACGTGGATCTTACGTAGTATTATTTTTTACAATATTTATTCATATTTATGTCGATTTCTATATCATATTTTTGTTGTTTATTTTTAGCTGAATAAGGTATAATGTAGTTTTACAAACGAACAAAGTTTAATTGCTGCACAGAGCTGCTGTTAAACGACTACACAAAGTTTTCTTGCGATATCACGGCGCGAACGAACCGCCCGACAATCTGGTCGCTAGACCGCTGTGATACGTTTCAAATGTACGTCTTGTCTGACGTTTGTTGACATTGTAGCGTATGAACGTTTATCTAACAGTGTGCGTTATCTCTAAGGATGCCTACTGATACTTATGAAAACAATTCATCGATGTTTACGCGCTGCGTTGTGAGTTACGCAAGAAATGAATGAACGAATGAAAAAACGAACGAAACAAATATTGATTTACTGATTACTAGAAAAATACTCTTGCAACCATTTAACATGTTGTTCCGATTAACTTGTGAAAACATTATTAGGATTAGGAAATTTTTATATTTCAAGTTGTAGGTGATACAGAGGAACTACTTAAGAATAACAATTTGATTACATCATTGATCTTTGTTAATTTTGAAAATTTCAATAAATAAAACGTATGTATAAAGACTTAGGAGACGCGCCATGAAGAACCAAATCGCGGGAACCATTTCTAGTGTGTAGTAATAATACAAGTATTTAGCATGAAATGTAAAGAAATATGAAGGTATATATTATTCTTTTATCGTTGTCCATAATTTTTCATTTTTAGTTCAATATCGTACACGAGAATAGATGTCCTGCTGGGATTAATACATACCTACTATATCTAATGACTGATAATTTCGAATTTCATTTGTTTGAAAGATTTATTTTATTGATATTTAGCCTATTTTAGATTATATTTTGACAAACTTATGTAAACCTCCTTTTCAATGCCCAAGCATGCCTAGATACTGTTAAGTTACTAGCCGAAGGCATCATGAGCTTTATTTTATACTGTTCAAGAATGATTATCGTGTGCATGACCGTGGTGATGGTTTTTGATGGTCATTTCTATCTGTCCTGTCTTAGTGTGATCGTTGTCATCTACATGATTGAAGGTTTGTGCAAAAATGTAACAAGGACATTGTGATTTAATTATTTCTTCTTTCGAAGGTAGCTATTAATAGATACAGTTATTTTGCATGTTAAATACCATACCAGGGTTAATTATGTTAAAAGATCAATGGATAAGATTTATCCATCAAGGGTAACTTTTCCACATTTCTCATGATCATTAGCGATCTCCGGCATAAATCAAATTGGATAATTGAAATCCTTGTTGCGTTTTTGTGACAACAATGTAACCTCATTTGGACGATGGTACTTGGTAGGGTAAAAATATAAAGTTATATTTTATGCAGTTCCTTTTTTTTACTTGAAAAACATATCAATGTAGTAACTTATGGCATGTGTAAATTATATCTACTGACTTACGTCATATGTAAGGAGAACAAAGAGTTGAGAAAAATCATTGCGTTGCATTACAGTAACCGCTGGAATTTTTAATATATTATTAATGCCGATGCATTGTACGGTTGTTATAAATTCCTTCATACCAGTGATTAGCCGCTTCTGTAGGTACCATCGTCCAGCGTTCACTTAACAAACCATCCGCACCGGGTGACGCTTGGTGCCATATGTTTACGTGTCGCTTCTCATTGTCTTTTCCGCAGCCGAACACCTACCGTCGAATAACACACTAACGTCAGACAAGGGGGATATCCCGGTGCGGGTGTATAGGCACCACAGGACCGAGTCGCTGCCGGCCGGCTGCCCGTCGGCGCACGAGCCGCCGAGGGTCGTGCACACGCGCACGTTCTCGGCACCGCTCACGGGCGACGAGGTGGACCGCGCGATAGTAGATAAGGCGGTGCACTCGTCGTGCAAGGCCGTCAACGGGACGGACTCGTTCGCCGGCAAGAAGGCGCCGGCGCAGTGGGCCGCCCGCCGCGCCTCCACCGGCGCGCGCCTCTCCAAGCTGTCCATGTCGCCCGCGCATACCAAGAGTATGTACCACGCTTCGCTAACCGCCACCGCGCCCTCGCCCCCGCCACCGCCCCCGCCCCCGCCATCGCCATAGCCACCGCCACCGCCACCGCCATCGCGCCACTGTACACATAGTCATTTGTTGTCTTGCGTTCTTTGGGTTGACTGGTTTTTCCTTTTCAGATTTCATAGCGACGGTAGGTACGATGATTCTGTTGATGCCGCTATTAAGTTGTTCATGGAATTGGTTTTAGTGAGAGTGTAGCTTTAAGATACCCGAATTTACGAAATTTCGGTTATTATTACCACAGATTTTTTTAAATTTAAAAGTTGCCATCATCATTCAAGTAAAATTACTACTTAAAATGGCAACTACATTTGCCGCTTTTAATTACGCTTCCGTTATTTTAAGACAATTATTGCATGCAATTATATTTTTTTTACTATGTACAGCTTCTAATACATTCATTCTATTTTGATTTTGTTTAATTGTATAAATGTTTTTATTTGTTACACTGTAAATTTAATACGCAATTTAACTCCAGAAATGTCTGAAACCATACAAAAGATGTATTTTTTTTATCGACCTTTCATAAGGCAACCGTTGGAACATTGGTCTCCTCGTTGAGAGGGTTAAAGCCGTAGTCTGCCACGCTAGCCGAGTGAGGTTCGCACGCCTTACAGAACGTTTTTTTGTTATAGAACTCGTAAGGTTGGATGTTGCCTCACGATGATCCCTTGACCGTTATAGCGAGTGATATTTAAAACGCACATTTTTAAAGAGGTGCGTAGGACTTGTCCCCGGGCTCCTGAAGCGAGAGTTCGAATTTCAAATCACTAGGCTATCTTAAATATGTATAAAATACTGAAAAAAGTTCAGTACATACGAGGCTAGAGAAGAATCCAATGACAATGTAAAACGGTGTTCAATATGTAATATGACTGGATGTAACTTCATGATATGAATATTCCAAAAAAACTATCGCGCCGGTAGTAACAGCACGCGAAGCTGGTTAAGTTTCTAAAAATTAATTCATGCTATATGATTTAAAAAGAATGGCTTATTTATTTCAAATCAACAATTTACTATGTACATGAATTTATAAAATAGTTGTGCAATGAAGTATTACATGTTGAATTATTACAATGTGGGATTACATCTTGAATTCAAATATAATGCATTAACTTTTTACTAACCATTGTTGTATAAAGTTGTTAAGTTATTAAGCATTTTAATTAATAATAATAGGTTTCAAGTTGAATGAATCCGACGGCTAATTATACTTAATAAGTTACAAATTGTATAAATACCACATTTTAATTAAAAGTAAGAAATTACAAGTTATTTAAAAACGACTTACGTTTAAATTAAATATAATATGTTGCATTTTGTATAAATTAGATACAGAAATAAAACTACAAATTAGGGTTTGAGACTTGAAGATTACGAGATAGGATTTTTGATAAATTGAAAGTTAAGGATTAGGTAGGTTATAAAAAATTTCTTTGATAGCCTTCACGTTCTGAGTGATTCGTTTATTCAACATTTTTGTAACATTTTTGTAATTCCCGAAGTGGTAAAGCTAAGGACGTGACCTTTGTTTGAACACGGGGTTGTGTGCGATATGAAGTGAAGATTTGTAGGAAATCCAGATGGGATTAAATTTAGGTAATGTTTATATGAAAAGTTCCTTAGGTTTGTCTTTGAAGTGTGAAAAGTATTTATAGTTCTGGTTAGTAATAAAAGTTTACTTTGTACCATAATGTTAAATTTACATTGAAAGTGATTTTCAAGATATTTTAGATTTTTTTTGCACAAAATTGATTATATAGTTTAACTAGATTTATTAGACGTGTGGTTTCGCTTAGGTCTGTCTATAGGTCTATCTGGATTGGTGTCTATTGCCATGACACGGGTATATATCTAGACTATGGGGCACTAATAGAATTACGCGAAATTTGAAACCAGGACCTGTTGATCGGCAGTCGCGCTTGCACTCAACGCGAATATTTTTTCGATGGAAGTGTTTGCTCTCGTTAACATCGAAAATTTCTTTTCACGTTTCAATGAGAGATTTTTATATACATTGAATTCCTATATGATTCGGTTAAAATTATAAAATTATGACCAATTGCAAGAATTATAATTTTTAACCATTTACGCTTACTGGAATGTCCAAATGCACTAGATAAATATTGACTATATTGATTTCTTTTGAACAATTGTACATATATCGACAGTGATCCTATGCGTTATTACTGTTACTCTATTATAACTGAATTTGTGCGTGTATTCCGAATTGAATGTATAATTTCAACGTACTTCAGTGTTTGTCATTAAGTAGACTGACTGACTGCACACGGAGACACGCGAGTGCAATGACAAGAGAGTTTATGAATGTAACGATCTTGAAGCGTTTGTTTTGGGATAATATAGAATTAACGCAATTTCTATTATAATAATAAAGTAGGGTATTGACAAATTTAACAATGCGCCCAGAGGTGTAGGCGGGCAAGGCTAGCGGTATAGAAATAGATTTAAACTTATCTCGTAAGTACGAGCTTTATATTGCAATCACGTAATGTTTCGATATTCGATATTTATTAAATTTGGATTTAATTTGTTACAATGAACGTTGGTCAGTTTACGGAGCACGATGAAAGGCGGGCGATTAATATTTGCCGGTCGGGTGATTCTTGTATGAACGCCACCTATTCGCAGGGCTCTCTTCGTGCGTCGGTCATTGTTAAATGTAGGGCAGTTAACAATATGAATGTTTAGCTACGCGACGTCCAGCAGAAATGACAGTTTAAAAAAAATCCTTTTTTGTTGTTTTCTCACTTTTCTTTACATGACATATTATTTACTTTTTACGCTACTATTTCAAATGATTTGGCCATTTTTATTTGCTGTATTAATACATTGTTTAACAACTTATTAGACTTTAATATGATGTAGGTTTAGTGATGCATGATTATCCCATGCTAAGCGTACGCATACCTCGCATGCATTTAACACGATGTAATTTGTAGATGTTCCACGGCGTATGCTATCGAGCTCGCTTTGAATGTTTCATGCACTAGGCTTGTGAGGAGATATAATGCGTTTAATTAAAATATAATGTTAACAATTTATTCTGTATATAGCTTATATGTAAATATACACGACGACCTATACGCTCTCTTTTTTACGTGTATAATTGTACAGTTAATTTTTTTTTTCATTATATATGAGTGTGTACTAATACAATTTTTGTAATGGAACAGTTAATCTAGTTTTTGTCTCTCCTACTATACGTTTTACGAAGATTCATAAGAATTATTCTAATTCTCCGTGTTAAAATTCCATTTCAAATGTTCAATTATAAACGAGTAAACGAACATTTACGCTCGTCTCATGTGATACCACACAGAGTTCAGTGTGCAATAAACTATATCGTATAGAGTACGATAGCCGAGTAGCGAGGTAGGTAGTGGCAGCCACGTGACCCGGGCCCGCTTGTCCGCAGACGCGGGCACGCTGCGCAGCCGCTGCGACAGCATGCCGTCGCGCGCGTGCGCCGCGGCCGACGGCGAGCGGCCGCCGCCGCGCCACGCGGACCCACTCGACGGTGAGTCACTGTATCGACGCCACACACGCGTGCATAGTAGGGACATGTCAAAAACGGACGTTCACAGGAGAGCGCTCGTTTACGTTCAAACCTTACTTATTCGCATGTACAATTCTTGTACAATTGTACATTCATCATTCTTTTTATATGTATGTGCACGCTGGTATCGGAAACTTGCGACTCCCCCATCGGCCAGTGTCAAGATGTGGGTGACAATGAGTGTGTTGTTGTTTGCGTCAGGTCTGGACTCGTCGCGGGACGACATCGACGCGGTGGAGTGGTACGGCACGCCGCGAATACCCGAGGAGCCGGACAGCTGCGATCTGACCAGAGACTTCATGAAGTGAGAATCGCAGTGGTTATCGCGGTGTTTGCGATGGCGTCGAGGTTCTGTGCAGAGTTACAAAGAAATTCGATACCCTTCAAATAAGACATCTTAAAATTTTATTAAAAAAAAGAGTTGTACATATATGTATTATTTTTGTACGTGGTCCTAAAAGTGGAAGAATTAACACCATATTTCAGATTAAAGATTTGTCGATTTTGTGATGCTCCTCTTTTATGTTGCATTTGAATAACACAGATTGACGGGGTATTCAAATTTTTTACTTACAAGAAATAAGTGTGGTTTGCATCATACGCCTACCTAGTAGCTTCGTGACAAATTGGTCTGCTAATCCGTTTCTTGCGATCAATTCAATTATACGTACTTACTATCGGTTTCCGTCGCCAACAGTATGACGACACGCGGCAGCTCGGTGGCGCACTCGCGCACCTCGTCGTTCGGCGCCGACGACCCCGCGGACCCCGCGGAGACGGCGCCCGACGGCTACCTGCCCATGGCGCCGCGCCACGACCCCATCGGCGGCCTCGTCTCCTCCAGTGGCTCCGTGTACAGCGGGACGCCGTCTACTGATCCGAGGTTTAGGTGAGATACGGTGTTTGCTCCTTGTGTGCGGAACCGTTGTGGAATTTTGACAAAAATTAATTTATCAGTTTAAAGGTTGATATGGTATCCTTCTTAGTTGTTTTACTCATTTTATTTCATAGTTTTACGCCTGTACGTCAACAGCGCAAATCGAAGCAGTACAAAAATGTTGTGGGACTATAATTGTCTATGCATTGAACTCATGTAACGCGAGTCGGTAGTGAGGCATTGTAGTGCAGCGGTGCTAAGGCACGCGTGGCGGCGGTGTTGCAGCGAGTACCAGCTGGAGCCGGCCGTGTCGCACATCGCGGAGGAGCGCGCCACGCGCGCGTACAGCGTGGGCTCGCGGCCCGGCCCGCGCGCCGAGCCCGCCGCGCGCCTGCGCGCCTACAGCGCCGGCGCGCGCCAGCGGCCCGGCGCCGCGCCGCCCGCCGCCGCGCTGCCGCACCACGGCGCCGACCACATGGAGCTCGACTTCTCCGCCAATTCCGCCTCGCCCAAGGTTATTGTCCACATTTTTGTTACATTGCGTAACATAATAATATTATGCATTTCTTCAACATTTTTTTTTATTTTGGAATCTAAATATATTATATAAATAATTTCTAAAATATTCAAATGTTTTTAAAATTAAACAGTGACACACGTGCTATTTAAATAGGTGTTTAATTTTTTTTAATTATTAAAATAAAAATTATTAAATTAAATCCAATTGAGTGGACGTTGTTATTCTTTTTATATAAAACTGATTTTCATTAGGTATATCTTTATAACTACAACAATCAATTGTTAGTGAAACTTAATGCTAATTGGTTAGTATGCTCAGGCGAATATGGCGCGAACACCTCCCGCGATGGGGTACGCGCGCACCAACGTGGACGAGTACGTGGATATGTCGCCGCGCGCCGCCGGCTACGTGGACATGCGGCCCGGCGACCTGCCGCCCGCCGCCGGGCCTGCCGCCGGGCCCGCCGCCTCCGCCACCACGCCCGACGGCTACGTCGAGATGTCGTACGGGCGCGCGCCCACGCGGCCCATCGCCATAGCCGCGCCGCGCGCGCCCCCGCCCGCCGCGCCCGCCGCCGCCTCGCCCGACGACGGTCGGCGCCGGCACCGCGAGCCGCGCACGCCGCACGGCTCCCAAACCATCTTCCCTATTTCGTTGGACTCGCCCGCCTCACCCCCCGAACTCGACACCACCGACTTCGAGGAGGACCCGCCGCATCACGCTCTCACCACCGTCCGAGAGATCTCCGAGGACGGCCGGCGCTCTCCCGAGGGAAAGCGAAGTCCCGAAGCGTTCCGCAGGAGCCCGGACCGGACCCCGGAGCCGGTGCCGGTGTCGGAGGTGTCGAGCTCGCCGCAGTACGTGACGCTCATGCGGCCCGGCGCCGCCGTCGCCAGGCTGCCGGAAGTAGAGAACGACTCGTGTTGCAATGTAACGTCCAACAAAGCTATAGTCAGGTCCCCTGAGCCCGCGGATGTTCGCGGTGAGTATTCGCGTTCACTATACCGTTTACTATACCGAGAAAGATACTAACATGCAACTATTAATAAATTTTATGTTAAACAATTATGTTATGAATGTGCGTTTGTGCAAAAGAGTTTGTGATTTATTGGTCTTTGATGTACCGTGCCGCTGCAAAAAAATCTCTATGGAAGATTTAATAGTAATTTGTTTTCAATACTTGTTTATGCCAAGAATACTATAATCATTTCCAAGTGATGTTTCGATTGTAACGGTGATCGCATGAGTCGTCTGACGAGCGCGTGGCCCGCAGGCGACGGCGGCGCGTGCGGCGGCGCGCTGCACTACGCGGCGCTGGACCTGGAGCCGCGCCGCGCCGCGGCCGCGCCGGCGCCGCGCCTCTACACGCAGATCGACTTCCTGCGCAGCGAGCAGATGCACGCCGACGCCACCTAGCCGCGCCGCCGCCGCTCGCTGCCTAGCTAGCTAGCTGACTATCTAGATTCGTTAACCGTTTAGTTCGCTACCTGGTCGGGTGGGTGACCTGATTGGCTGACTAGTTCGCGGGGTAGCTAGCCGGTTGGCTAACTAGTTACCTAAGTCTAGCTAGTCAACTGAGTAGTTAATAGTAGCTAACTATGTACCTAGTTAGTTGTATTGTTAAATACTAATTTGTGTATCTATAGACACTCGTAACGGTGACATAAAAAACCAACAACAACTAACTAAATAGCGTATAGTCTGTAAGTTATTTTGTATTATAGAAGTGTAATGTGACATAGTAGATGTGGCGTTGTGACATCGGATGTCCTAAAACTTTTGATCGATGCGCGTTACCGCGAAGTCCAAATATTGCAATATTCATTGAAATGCCTACACCGGTGTTATTTCTCACTGCAATAAGAAACGAACGGTCCAACAGGCTGCCGTAACACCGACCAGTTATTTTAAGGGTTGTCGAGTCATACTGTAATATGCATGTATTTGTTCCATGAACTGGAAGTTGATTAAATATGTTCATTGATATTATTAACTAAATGTGAAATAAATTGAACATTGCATTGTATAACCACGTCAGTTACTGTGCTATATGCCACAGACACATAGAGGCATGCTGTTTAAAAGCCGAATTCATACATGCAACCGAAGGTTTATTTATAACACTTGTGTTGATGCGAAAATTCGCTGGGTCGTAGTACACACGCATAATAATATAAAGTATAGAATGCTTCATATACAATAGAATTCTTCAGTTATTCTACTCAGCCGCCAATCGAACCTGACAAAATACATTTGTGTCTAGATCTTAAAGAATAATTTTTTTTAGTCGGCTGCCATTTGATTTTCATCGTAGTGATTTTTTCGGTAACATGACACACGGCTATGACGCGTGTCATCGATCGATGACAAATATTCGATGTCACTATGTCGCGTCGATGTCAATAAAAATAATGATAATGGATTTGAAAAGCGATGGACTCCGATTGGAATGTGCGAAGAATGGAAACGAATATTGTTGTGTTGCGAGAAAATTGACTGTGTTATTCTATTAAATTAATTCAAAATAAAGCTTTAAAGATATACAAAATATACAAAAAAAGATGTAAATTTTTAAGACTACTGTTATATACATACATGTACGAGAGATCTATAAAGAGAAAATTAGACAATATATCCCTTATTAGTCGATAAAGATATTGCCGTTACGAAAAAAGTTCATGAAAAAAACTAAAAAAAATAATAGTTAACAATACTTTGGCAACACCGTCAATTTTCTCGCATAATATTTTTACATCAACGTAATTATAATATTACTGCAACGAAATGGAATGAGAATGTCAAAAATATCTCGGACTGTGAGAAATAAGGAGCGTTTAATTAAATTGTCGTACGAAATGGATACGACTCGTGTCGGTCGGAAGCGGACAGTCGGCGAGGAGCCGGCGCGCCGGCGGCCGGCGTCCTCGCAGCTGCCGCCTGTCATTGTTACTGAAATCCGTCTTTTCTCAGTTGTCTTGCAATGTATACATGTCTGTATTATCACGGTTTTCCGTCAAATGTTTTAAACGATGGTATTCCACTTTCGTTACTCGTTTAATGCGATATTCGTATATCGTGGTATAACATCATGTTACCCGCCGAGGACAGCTGGGAGCACGCGGTCCTACCATTGTTACGATAGTGTGGGAAACGTGACGTAACTAACAATTAACATGTTGTGCTCTTATTATTACGTAAGTGACAACGTTGATAACACCATTTTTTACACGTAACTCTAGATCTACGCGCGTCTTAATGAGTAATGAATTATATGTAGGGCTTTAATAGGGTGAGTAGGGGATGAACGGAACGCCCGCTTATGAAGCTACCGTCGATCGACTCGCGAAGTTGCAAGGTCTTGCCGAGGGTCGAGTTTTGCCATCGCTAAGCTCTCTGAACGGGATTTTTTCATCAATTGTAGACAAACAGATAGCGCTGTATAATGTTACAAATGTTTTTGTACATATTACGTAATTTTATTCAGTTTCGTTTAATCTGTTTGGCTATTCAACATTGGAATAGGTAAAATAACACATAATTTCGATTTTATTGAAGCCAGTTTGTATACATTATTACGGCGTTGTATTTTCCGCGCATCTGCTTTGTCTACAATCTGGCACCGTACAGAATTACCTCGTCGCCGATACCCTCAGTGCACACTGTTGCTGCTATATGTCTGTAACTCGTCAAATAAAAATTGAGTGAACATCCAACTTATAAATATTGAGCATTCTACAGTTAGCACAAATTTAGAGAACAGTCATGTTTTGGTTATTATTACATTTCGACCGTGGTACAGAGCACTTGAGGTGCGCGGCGGCGCCAGCGAGAAGGCGGGGCCGCGACAAGTGGGCGGACCCCAATTCCCTTTACACAGAAATTGTAGAATGACAGACTAAATGATATATTCTCCTTGTTTTCACACTTATGATTATTTTTCGTAATATTCAAATAATAGCGTAATATTCAAATAACAATAATATTCAAGTAATACGCTTTTTTTTTTCAAAAAATAGCAATACCGTAAACTGAACATGTGAACATATATGTGACTCAATCTTTGCGATAAAAATGTATTATTTAAAGACGAGCAGAAATACCAATAATTTAAATATTACAAGTAAAGTAACATCAACACAATTCAATGAGAGGACGAGCGACAGAGCTGGCGCCGCGCTCCGCTGTGCATGGTGTGGGTGTGCTTGAGAACGCGCGACGCGAACGCTTCAATTTGAACTAAGTAGAATAAGGCGCGCGTCTAACCGCAACGAGTGACGAGTCAAGCGAACGATTATATCGTTTCTGGTATTCACGGCGATGTCAATTTGCCCCAGTTCCACTATGAGATTTTTTCCTGTTTTTTTTTTCAAATTCATACCGTCCGTAACATAGCCTTGAACAACATTTTAAGATAGCCTCACCAGATGATACACGCGGAAGTTCCAAAATATATATCTTACAATTCCTTGAAAATTATTCACCCTTTTCAGCACTATGCTAATACATATTCAATTAAAAGACTTAGAAAAGTTTTATTCATGTATAGATTTATTCCTATAGCGATCACTGTAATTGAAATAAGTGAGCAGCAAGGAATAAATCACACTATAATTCGATTTTGAGACAGAGAGATTTTGAGAAAGGCTATTGAGTGCCTCGTTGGTCGTGTTGGTTGCAGATGCGACTGTCGATCGGGAGGTCCCGGGTTCGATTCCCGGGTGGAAACTACAACATTTTCTAATTTAGATTTTCTAGTAGTGGTTCGGAGTCTGAATATGTGCCCGATGCATGGCAATAGGCT
>DWEI01000091.1:0-29499 GCA_018245875.1 Mysoria ambigua | reverse complement strand
CTACTCTACCGATCGTCCGTTCGTCGGCAGACGTGACCAGCCCATTGCCACTTCAACGTGCTAATCCTTTGAGCTATTTCGGTGACCTCAGTTCTCTGTGGGATAGTTTCATTCCTGACCCTGTCCTTCAGACAAACTCCGAGCATAGCTCGCTCCATAGCACGTTGAGCCACTTTGAGCGGGTGGACTAGCCGCACTGTGAGTGTCCCCTATTAAAAAGACTTATAGTTGTTTTAAGGTATTCAGATAATCGAATATCCAGATAATCAAATGTATAAAGAAAAGTGGATTTTGTGTACACATATAATGTTATGTTTATTAAAAATAACAAATAGTAATGAAAATTAATATTTGTTGTTAAAAAATATTATTAATTATTAAGAGAATTAATTATTAAGATAATTAATATTAATGATTAAGAGTTAGTTTCTTAGAGTACATATATACTTATGTTGATATATTGATGTACATATGTATAATTTGTTTAATATTTGTTTTTTGTCCGTTTTAATGAATCAATAATGTTTATTTTGTCTTTAAGTAATAACACGACTCTCAAGCATCATCAGATTGTTATCACTTAAAGACACTTGAGAGTTTTCTGACCAAGACTGAGAAAAGCTGATTAAACTGATCTGACGGCACCCTCCAATATGGTGCAAAACTAGACTCTTGCAGGGATGAAAATTTAATAATATAAAAGCTATTCATCATCTTCTTCCTCCAATAGAAGTTCTACTAGGCTTTCCATTACTGTGTAAATTAATGTCAGTAGTCTGGATAGTCTCAAAGCCGTGTAACTATGGGTCGGATAATTAAGTTTCTACTGTATGTTATTTTTTAGTACTCTGTTTTTACTTGATAGTGGAACTGGTGTGTTAGTGTAGTAACTAGTCACTGTATTATCTTAAAATGTGATAAAATATGTTTGAATGTATTTTATGTCGGAATGTACTACACTAATCGGCCAAACTCTTAAGGAATAGGTGGGACATTACAATGTTATGTTCAAATATTTTTACAACACGTGAGAGACTTATCATCATGTTTAACTTTATCATCATCATAATACTGTTTTGATCCAATGCTGTAGACAGGCATTTTCAATATCATCTCATTGGCACACTGGCCATATCACATAATATTTAAAATATTTTAAGTATAGTATAGTATGTATAATTGGTAAAGTCAAGATCATATTAATACTAAGATTATCTTACCACAAAAATTAAGTTTCTTGATTAATGATGCTTATATTTTGTTTGAAGAATGATTATTAAATAATTTATAAGTAAAGTTTCATTTAAATTTTGAGTTAGAGAATTGGAACAGAATTATTCTGTTATCAGAAAAATTTATAATTCATTGTATAGAACTTTTTAAATTCGGTTTTTGTATAAGTGAAAAAGATCATAAAATTTTAATTATATTGCTTTGCCCTCTGTTAGGATAGTAGGAAATAAAATAACCTGTTTTTGAATTTCTCGACAATAGTTTCGTTTTGCGATAGATGGCGTTGATAATGGTAAGTTACTAAAATATTTTAGATGGCGCTAGTAGAATGCTAACTCCAAGAAGCTTTTTTATAAAGCCAAATGTGCGATGTCCGTTACTCCGATGCCTTGAATCAGTTTGCTTCTGACTTTTGAGAGTGGGAGTTGAGTTACGTCTCATGAAGTTTTAGTTTTAAACTCGCGGAATAACTTATCCGTCATTAACATTTAGTGCATATGTGGTGATAAAAAGTGTAGTGTTACACGTGTGTTTATTGAATTTTTAAGTTTTTATTTTGTAGTGCCGACTTTAAAACTTTTGAGGTAAGTTTTGTACCGTGCGACTTCGATGCAACCTGTCACGCAGGTGTCTTGTAAGTCACTAACCTCTGATGAATAAATAAAAAATACAATTTTCAACTTTGTGCTGACATAATAATAATAGATTACTGTTATGTGCTTTGAACTTTTTTACGTATATCAAAAACTTTGCATTACTTTTCTCTTTTCTCGTTTTAAACATACATATTATTAACTTTTTATATAAAAGTGACTTTTATTGATAAAGGTATCAATAATAATATAGTTTTTTTGACGGTTTATTACTTGAAGAGTGTGAGTTCCGTTTGAGATATTTGTCTAATAGTTTTGCTGTGACTCTAATTAAACAAAAATGAAAACAAACCGGTCCTAATCACAGCATCCCTTGTTTTTTACTAGTGATCAAATGTCTTGAGTTATCAAGTTCATCCGTAAGAATATGACTATAGCAGATATTGCGGACAGTTTTGGAAGTGAAATATAAGCCAATAAATACCTACCATTTGGAGAATTCAAGACAATCTGGAACGTCATTTTGCAGACGCCATCAAGTAATGAGTGCGTTTATGAGTTATGTAAAGAATACAGTTGGTCAGTAAAAATAGAGATTTTGGCATTTGACGATGTCTGCTTATCCCATAAGAGATCATGATAAATTACGTTTTACATATAATTTCGTATATATTTGTCATGATAATTCGAATCTTGGACACAAAGATATGTTTATATCAATTTGAAAATGGAGCTACTGTTTCAAAATTGAAAAAAAACGTTACAACTGAAATATATAATAGGATTTTCTGTCTGGCCACCTGATGCAAGAATGTTTAGCAGTAAATACAATAATGTCAACTTTATCTAAAAATAAAGAATGTCATGTTCAATGTCACTTTCATTTTACGAAACATGAGATGACAGTGCCTATTATATATTTTTCATAACTTGAAATTTTTGTATCTGATTACGTTGGATTAAAACGTATTTTGAAATGCTCGAAATCAGAGACTGACAATGCATCATATTTTTACAAAAGTAACGTTTGTGTGGCGTTATTGTTATTTTGTTGTCCGGTAAGAATCCTTTAAACGTAACTTCACGCCTGTAGTCCCCGAAGAGGTCGGCAGAGGAATGCAGAACACTCCCACGATTCACCGGTTACGTTTATGTCCCACTATGTAATAGGTGGTGAGCCTATTGACATGCATCGGGCACATATCCCGACTCCGAACCACTACTAGAAAATCTAAATTAGAATTTTTTTGTAGTGTTCGACCCGGAAATCGAACCCGGGACCTCTCGATCGGCAGTCGCATCTGCAACCAACACGACCAACGAGGCAGAATTCTTTAATTCGTTAATTCGAAGTTTAATTCGTTATAAATACTTTGCTGGAACGGTTGAAGAATTTTCATTTATGACGAGTAGGGGATGTAGATTCTTTAGATCAAGATCAGTTTCTTTTGAGCGTGGGGGTTATCCATAAATTAGGTCTCACGTTAACGGGTAGGGGGTCCACGAAGTGTGACAATGTATGAAGAGCGGTCGAAGGGTTTCCAAAATTTGTAACGTCACATTTTAAAACGTATCTTGATATTATGAAATTTATAAAAAAATAATTCAAATAGAAATAAAAATAACATTGGAACTCTGTTCAAACTTAATAATGTTTTTTGTCCTATGGCCCTAACCACCTCATTAAGATAGGATACCAATGTTCCAACAGTGGAACGATAAAATATGCAAAAAAAATTGACGTCACACTATTTCGCAAAGTCTAATAAGCGTGACAATAACGCAGGGGGACCGAAAAATCTTGAAATTTGTGTGATGTAAACTACAAACTACATGTGTTTCTAACCTTAAATAGTTGTTACTGTTAAACCTGCTCCATTGCATTGTAGTTCAAAGAACGGACCTCGTCTAATTTGTCATCATCATCATCATCATCATCACGTCAGCTTCTATCACTTCCATCACATCCGTTCTGCTGTTCAACATAGGCCTTTCTCAATGTTCACTCCCACATAGGTTTTAAAGTTAATGTTATATCAACGTGTTATTAAAAATTTTATAAAGAGTTTCATGTCGAAAAAAAATTGTAGAGACTTGTGGACATATGGTGCTTTTGGCCCTTTATGTACTAAGAATTGATATCGCAGTCAAACTTATACTTATGTAGTTATCAAAAAATATGCTTATATTTGTGATGATATAATGATTCGGCTTACTGCTTTTTAAACGATGGGTATGAGATTCACATGTCTGTCTTTACATGCTATAAGAATTTGATTTAAAAATGAAGATACCCAATTATAACGGTGAAAGAAAGCGTATGGAAAACCGCGGCAAGAATTGTTCTTGAGGAGCGTGGCGTCAGCCAAACCGCACTTCTCCGGTTTGTTAGACTCTCGTTTGGTAGGCTCCAAGCTTTCACATTGAGAGAGAGATCCGTACGCAACGAATCTTTTATTATGAAAAGGACCGATAAAAGTTTTTTCAATGTTTCGTGTGCCTTTAATTGGCAGTTAACAAATTTTTATACTAAAATAAGTAATCTTAATCTACGTGTAGACGCTTTTCATTTATTTCTTATCAATATATTTTTTAAGGCAAATATAAATCACGAGTATTTTACAACACGTTGTTTGAAAAATTAGTGAATTACTTACGTGCTAAGAAATTTATTGTCTAACTCGGGCTTGTCGGTTAAAACTCATGTTCCACTGCTGATCAAGGTTTTCTCGTAGGTACTGTAAGGATGCCTGGAATAGTTTGTCGTTACTCCAATGCAGATATTATTTATTTACACTTTTTCTCTTTATTGCTATGTTATAGCCACTTTCATTATTTTTGTTTTTTTTTTGTCAATTTTTCAGGTGGATGGTTTGGTAATACGTATAATGAAGAGCATTGTGATTTAAAAATTGTTTCAATGTCTTAGTTTATCATTACAATAGTAATGGTAGGGTAAATGCGGAATAAGCAACACCGCAGCCATGAAGCCTGTTCGAAGGACGGACAGCTCTAGCCAAAGTTGTTCCTGTACTTCGTGTCTTTACAAAAGTGAGTCTGAGCAACCTTCTATCAGAAAATATATATTGCACGGTTCAAGAATAGATCGGTTGTATTATGGGAAGTATATACCTTTACGTGAACGAAAACTGCTTAATAGGTTAGTTAGAACCAGAGCAGTTTATGATGATCTTAGAGCTCGTCTTATTTCTGACAGCACATTGAGTCTCGATAAAACGCCAGATCTAAGGCCGAGAAAACACCACCATGCAATAAACACGTTAGATAGTACAGAAAAAAGGGGGGCTATTTTAGAAATCGTTGATTATATTGATAAGGGAGGGTTACCTGATCAGAAGAAACTAAGTGAGTGCTGTAGCTGTTGTAGTTGTTCTTCGAAGATGAAGATTTCGGGGAGTTATACAAAACAACATAAACATATACGGTCTTATGTAAGAGCACATGAAGGAGAATATGGTGAAAATGTACAAGCTACAATTAGAGAACGTTATAATAAGAGTGGAGTACGTTTTAAAGCCAAACATATAAGATCGGATCCATGTACCTGTACATTAAAATTTAGTGGCTTAATTAAAAAGGGATCAAAGGCCCTGATAAAAAAAATACACTCTGTTCCATTGGAACAATTATCTACTACAGAAGTAAAGCATATCGTAAAAGATTCCAAACTACAATCTTTTGGTAGAAAATCGTACCAGCAATATAAAAATATGCAAGAAAAACTAGAAAAAGAACTTAAAAAACTTAATGAATCGAAAGAAAACGTAAAAAAAAATTTACGGCTTCATACAAAGAAATCTTTCCAGCGAATAAAACAAGCCAAACATAAATTAAAGACTGACATTGAATCTGGAATCAGGAAATCCGCACATGCTGTAAAATCACTACATCAAACTGGAACATTTGAATCTCTCGAATATCCTGAAGATGAAACGAAATTCAGAATAAAAAAAGATTCTATAGTAAAGTTCAGGGATTATCTTAAAAGAAAAGAGATGATGAAAGACTGGGAATGTGATTTGGAATGTATACCTGATAGTTGCGTCCCTGAACAATGTTTTAAAATTATAAAATTGCGACGCTCCCATAAACGACGTCAACAACGAAGTCGTAAGAATATTCCTGATTATAAAATGCTTAATCGAGACATTAAAGTTGATAGAATACCTGTAAATAGATCAAGTACTAGTGTTCAGGCAGGGAAATTTGCTATGACCACTTCTACAAATATGAAGAAACAGAAACCATTATTACGTACTAAAAATGAAAATAGAGTAAAAGGTCAACACATGATATTGGAAACTAAGGAAGTATATAAGCCTGGTTTGAAACAAGGTATTGAATTTAGAAAGATATTACAACAGAAGAAAATTGGAAAATCCATTGGAACTTCTGCTCCTTCATCAGTTACTATTCGAAAGGAAACAGCTCTTGGAAATGTTAAAGAAACACGATATATTCGGAGGAAACGCGGAGCTTCAAAAGAAAGGGAACATGTGAAAACAGATAAATCTAATACATCTAATCGTCAAGTGGAGGGTATAGGATCATCATTCAGTTTTGATTTGGAATTCTCCAAAAGAAGATCTGTTTCAAAAACTTCTAATAAATCAAATCAACCCTCCTATATAGAACATGTTCCCAAAGGTAAAAGAAAAAGAGTTCAGCGTCATCATAAAGTATCACAAGTTGTACTTAGACCTTCATTAGAGGCTCCAGAACAGGTACTAATAGAATCAAAAGTGAAACCGAAAAAACAAGAAACTAAAATGATGCAAACACGTAGTTTATTGAAAAATTTTAGTGCAGTAAAAACGAACACTGATAATGAAGCTAAATCAGTTTTAAGTTTAACAAAAAAGACTGATGATAACAATATGTCTAAGGCAATGAAGAATAAAGAACTTTTATTACAAAGGTCAAATGACGAATTAATGTTAAATGTTAAACCGTCGTATCCTAAACAAGCTGTACGTATACGGTCAACATTTAGTTTTAACGTTGAATTTTATAAAACAGGTAACCAGGATGAAGTTAAAACACCTTCTTTTAATGGTGAAGTAAAACTAATACCTATTGATGAAAATTTACGGAATGTTAAAAAAAAGAAGACCAAAAAGTCTCATAGCAAAAGCAGTTCTGTTTTAGGCAAGGTTATGAGGGTGAAACACCCTTCTGTAAAACGCCCTTCTGTAAAATCAAAGTATATACAAGCAAAAACAACTTTAACTAAATGTCTTTGTTGGTCAAACATACATAAATTAGGAAAAACTAGGAAAAAAATAGAAACTTCTACGATTGGTACTATGGCGTCCTTAACGACCGACACAAAAGTATTTTTACCTTCTACTGTTGATAAAAATATTGACACAATGAAAACAAAGGTATTTGAATTACCACGAAATTATAAAGCTCTACCATATGAATGTGAACCTGGATTTTGTATTCCTGGCAAATGTGACCCGCTTGTTTGTCATAAGTTTTTGGAAATGAGAAATAGTAAATTAAAAACACAGAAATCAAAGGGATCTTATACAAGTTCACGTAAAACAAAATCCACGTCAAGTGTAGCGTTAAAATCTGTTGCCCCACGTAGAGCTAAAGAAGTGCAGTCTGCAGTTACCGCAATGAAAATACATAAAATAACAGCACCTAGAAAATACAAGGAAAATATTAAATTAGGACGTAATGAATCAAACCTGGATGAACCTGGACGACAGGCCGTACGTATTGGCTCTAATTTTAGCTTCAATATCGAATTTTATAAGGATAAGCTAGCACCGGTTCATGTTAGCAATTCCAGAATTTCAAGCACTACAAAAGAAGTTATAAATAAACCGAGAAATTTTAAGAAAAATCAATATCAACAACCCAATAAGTATTTCAAACCAATGCATACCCAAATAACTGAATTAGATAACAAATTATTGTCTCTTAAAAGATGTTTTTGTACTTTAAAATTATTTAAAAATAAAAATAGCAGCCTAAATAGACAAACGAAAGCTAAAAAGCTTACAGCAGATACACAAACTATAGGTATAGCTTATCCTATAGTTGAAACAATGACCAAAAGTACAAAGACAAATTGGAAGTGGGATCACGAATTACTTCCCTTCGAATGTGAACCATATTTTTGTGTTCCAGGAGAATGTGATCCAAATCTGTGTTTAGAAAAAATAAAACGCACTATGCTGCACACCAAAGACTATGGAATGTTTACTGGTAGACCAAAAATGACCTCAAAATTAAGTTTTACAGAAGACCCGTATAAAAAATCTGCAGCAATTTTAGCTCATCCTAAATTATATCCCAAAGGAACAAATGTAAATGAAAATTACATGAAGTATCCACGTCGTAAACGTGATCCCAATAAATTCGCGCGAACCAATGGATCTGGACCAAATTTGGGTTCCACAAATTCTAGACAAGCTGTGAGAATTGTATCAAGTTTTAATTTTAGCATTCAATTTTCTAAACAATTACCACAAGCGGTTACGTTCACTAAACAGCCTATTAGGAAACAAACTGTAAAGGTCAAAGATAAAAATATTAAAGTGACAAGAGTATTGGTTGATGACGCTAATATACAATCAGAGGAAGCAAAAAAAGTTCATAAGGCATTATTAATGCGGCCAATGTTAAAAAGATGTTTTTGTACATTGAATCTACAGAAAAAGACGAAACAACCGATACATAAAGGACAATGGCTTTCTGAAAACAAATATTTTACCCCAAATATTTATACCGTAAGTACAGCTATGACCAATAAAACTGAATTAATATCTAAGCAAAATATTGAAGAAAGCGCTATATCAAAGGCTGTTAGACAAAAGAAGAGAATAATTTCAATATCTACTAGCTCATTTCTGTTTAAGAACTATGTCAATTCTTTTGAAAAATATGGAACCTTACAACTTGGTCATGCGTTAAACATACCTGTACGGTTAAAACAACCACTTAAAGTGAATTCGAATATAAGCATGGAAATAAAATTTATAAGGAAATACTGTCTGCCCAAGACAAATAACATAAAATGTCCCTTAAAGAGTTTTAGTTATGCATGTATGGATGGCAAAATTCGGCAACGAGTAAATGTTCTTAATCCAAGTCTCACTCAAATATCAAGACCTAATTCAGGAAGGTTAACTCACATCGATCAATATTTAGAAAGATGTTATTGTGTAATGAACGTACATGTTTTACGTGCAAATGACAACAGGGTGAAAGGTATGAATCATCACTTAAAACCCTATGAATGTAAACCAGGTATATGCATCCCAGACGAGTGTAACCCTTACGAGTGTCAAAAGTTAATAATGAAACGATTAATGAAAAATGTACACAAAGAATCAAGTACTGAAACTACAAATAAATCAGTTTCTAGCTATGCTACTTATTCAGAATCTGGATCCAAAAGCACGCAATACAAAACAGACGTTCAAAATCGAGGTCAGGAATTAAAAGCAAAGAAATATAAACCAAATAAACCAGTGCGTGAAATAAATCAAAAACGAGTTGTTCGTATAGGCTCAACTTTTAGCTTTGATATAGAATTCTCTAAAAGGAATTTATCCAAAAAGAAATCCAATCAGTATGTACCAAGTCCATATCATAAAGGGCCAATTAAACGTAAACGAACTAAAGTGATGAGCGAAAGATCTCAAGGAACAGTTAACCTCGGTAAGGATCGTCAATTGCAGTCAACTGTAAAGTTAACGCATAAAAGTTCTAGTTATGCCCCTATGATGAAAAGATGTTTCTGCACGTTGAAATTGCAGAAAAGGGGTAGAATGAATAAAGAATATGAAAAATTACACGATTTACCTATAAAGGAGCCATCGACTACTATGTCGAGAAGCGTCAAAGTTGGAACAATTAATGCCAAATACCAAGACACCCCGAGGTTAGATATGCGTTACCTTAAATCTTATGAATGCGAGCCTGGTATATGTACACCGGGTGAGTGCAATCCTTACAAATGCTTGGAGTTAAGAAAAAAGCGTAAAAATTTCGGTATGAATGCTACTGGGTTTGGAGCAAAGTCTATTTCCAGTATGACTAGAGAAGGAAATCATTTTAGAAAAAGACATAAAACTCGCGCAGTAGGAGTTAAACTGAAAAAAGTAAATAATAAAACTATGAAAAGAAACGAAGCTTTGAAGCGGATTGTTGATCCACCTATTTCGACACCGAGCTCACGGCAAGCAGTTCGTATAGGATCCAACTTTAGTTTTAACATTGAATTTTTTAAAGATACATCACGTGTATCAGAAATTAATAAAACATTTAAAAGATTTAAAAAAACGAAAAGATCAGACGGTTCGATAAGGCAAAAAAAACATAGAGAAGATTTAAAAGATAGTTTTTCTCAAAGTTTTGTGAGTGTTAATCATAGTGATACGCAAGTTGTAAGACCTACTATTGAAAAACCTACCATGACGACATCTTTTCTGAGACGATGTTTTTGTACAGCGAAGCTGCATGGTATTAAATTTTTAGGTCAACAGAATACACAATTTAAGCACTTACCGCATTTGCGAAATAAGGGAACTAATGATGTTCTTGGTAGAGTACGTAAAAATGTTTATCCTGAAGTTCCAACTTTAAATAAATCTACTATCACCGAACACAGACAAAGGCTGTATGCACTACCGTTGGAACCATATGAATGTGAGCCTGGTATATGTAACCCTGGTCAATGTAATCCTTATTTGTGTGATAAAATTATACAGCAGAGATTATTTAAACAACATTCAAGAGCATCTGGCACAGAACCGGTAAATATGTTATCGGTGTCTAGCACTTCTGCGTATAGAAAACGACCAAGACATGAAGGAACTCAATCACGAAATATAAAACGTCTTACACATAAAAAGTATCTAAAGGAAATACCTACAGATAAGACGTCTAGTAACAGTAAAGACAAACATATTGTCAGAATTGGTTCGAATTTTAGTTTCAACGTGGAATTTTATAAGGATAATGTAGGCAACATTAAAGAAACATCAAAAGGAATAACAGAAAAAGTAAGAGATATAAAAGATGATACAATAAGAAATATTCAGTACAAAGTAAAGCATAGGAAACAAGCTGGAACCAAAAGTATACCTTTAGTACGTAATAACCACGCACAAGTAAAGCATAAAAAAGTGAAGACATTTGGTGTAAGCCCCATAAAACGTTGTTTTTGTACGTTAAAGCTTTTAAATAAACGAATTAACAAAGAAAAAATGGCTAGTCAAGAGGACTCAAAAACCATAATTACTAACAAAACAGTTGGAACGCAGTTGCGGAATCGACTAGTACACGAAGTTCCACACGTTACAGCACTAGCTCCATATGAGTGTGAACCTTTTACATGTGTCCCTGGCGAATGTGATCCCGTAGAATGCTTGGAACGAATTAGGCGAAGGAAAAAACAAACAAAAGAATTTGGTACTATTACTAAATATCCTGAAAGAAAATCGATAGGTAGTATTTCTACAAGAATAAGGAAAGACGAAAATTTACAAGTAGGATTTACTAGAGCTCGACCTAATAAGGCTATACAGAAAACTAGCTATGTGGAAAAACATAAGGTATTTGATACAGCGGATCATGCCCGACAAGCGGTTAGAATAAGATCTGACTTTAGTTTCAATATAGAATTTTTTAAAGATAGTGGAAGTGGGACTCCGAAACAAGATACAAATATGTTTTTCGATCAGTTTGATGTGGGAAAATCTTCAAAGAAATATCACAAGAAACCTCAACAGTCACCCGTTGAGCGTGTTGCCTATTCACAGGTACCTAATATAAAAGGACGGTCTTCGGGTACTGATATGTCAGACATAAAACGCTGTTTCTGTACTTTACAGCTTAAAAATAATGACCATAGGAAATTTGATAATCCACCAATAAAAACCCACTTTCGGAAACCAAAATCAAAACACTCGTCTGTAGGTAAATTTTTAAAGAGCTGTATGTGTGCCTTAAAATTAAATAAAGCTGGAAAACTGTTTAATCAATCTCCGCCAACTACATTGAACTACGAAGTGAAGGGTACATCTACTTACAACTCAAACGTAAAACAAAATAAAATTAAACCTGTAAAAATATTAGCACCTTATGAATGTGAACCATACACGTGTGTACCGGGAGAGTGCGATCCCTACGAATGCTGGGATAGAATGAAAAAAACTCGAGTTCGCAATTTTGGAACTTATTATAAACGCCACTTAAAAGATACTGCTACGGATTCAATAAAAAGTCCGGTGACAGTATGCACCGAAGTTCAATGTGCTTATAAAACAAGAGTTCGTTCACAGAAAACTTCATTTCCTGAACGAAGACAACACGGTAGAGAAACAACACATTTCTCATCTGATCCTTTTCATAACCGTAACAAACAAGCCGTTCGTATAGGTTCGAATTTCAGCTTTAATATAGAATTTTTCAAAGAACGTGCATATGCTGAAGGTAAAGAATATAAAAAAATTAAACCTGAAAAAAAAACTAATATTGGAAGGACACCAAGAAAGTTGCAAACAAAATTTAAAGGTTCCGATGCTGTAAGAACAAATCTACGAAATCAAGGCTCCCAGAGTCCATATGTTAAAAGACAGTTTGTTCACTCTGTTTCTAATACAGCGCCAAAGAGATGTTTCTGTACGTTAAATCTTTTAAAACAACAAAATAATTTCAAACCTAATCTTGAATACTTACAACCTTCTAAAATAACTGAAGATAAAATGACAGCGACTAAAAATAAATACATGATACAGAATGAATTATACCCCTATGAATGTCCACCATATATATGTATTCCTGATGAATGTGATCCTTATGACTGTTTAGACAAAATGAATAGAAGAGGAATTATATTTAAGTCTCAATCTGTAGGCACACGAGCAGAAAACACATCGTTAGCATCAGTAGGAAGTCGTACTTTGAAAATAAGAGCACATAAAACTCAAGCTAAACCTGTAAAAAAACGAAAATACACATATGCTCTGCATTCCGAACCACGGTCTCTTCCTACCTCTCAGTACAAAAATAGACATAATAAACGTGCTGTCAGAATAGGCTCTAATTTCAATTTTAACATAGAGTTTCTTAAACAAAAATCACAACCTGCTGTTATTCGTAAACAAAAAATTGTTAGAGCAAGATACAAGGAAGAAGATTCAAAATCTTATTTGAATAAAACTGTTCCAGCTAAAAAAGAAACATTACGACATCATTATTCGCAATTGGATGGTACTAAAAAGAAAGACCAAGCCTCACATGCGGGTAACACGTTAAAAAGATGTTTTTGTACGTTACAACTGCAAAACGCAATGCCACATAGGGTACCTCGCCAAAATATGTTTCATCCTGGAATTAATATAAAATATCCTCAAGTAATAACAGTTGGAAGAGTCGCAATAGAACCATTTCCTAAAAACTTAATGAAAAGTCAACGGTTGCGTAATGTAAACAAAGTTCGTAGATCTACTTCTACAAATTCGAGGTTATTAACTGATTATAGAAATGTTTCCACGAAGACCGATAAAAAATATCTACGAAATAAAGACGTGATTTTCCCACCATGTAACCCAAGTACTTGTCCGGACTATACAAAGAGGAAATTTTTAAGAAAAGAAACTAAAAATGATATGGATACTATTTTACCTTATAGTCCCAGTAAATTCCATAGAAAGGAAAGTAAGACAATAATATTGGACAAAGACAAATTTGAGAAAATACGCGACCGTGACGATAAGCCACACGATATATCAATGTTTGATAAGGGTAAAAGATTAACTGCTAAGAAGAGTAAAAAGTCTATACCAACTAAAAATCATAAAGGCGGTGTCAGTAATTCTTTCCTTTGTCGATATGCTAAGAAATTTTTCAAACCGGCTGAAACAAGTCCAAAAATATCAGGGAAACAGAGAGGTATAAATAATGAACATCCATACAATGTGAAATTTACGATCGTACCAAAAAAGTCCAAAGGAATAAACTTAAATAAACAAATAGTTGACGAAAATCGTTCCATTCTTGATTCCAAATATATTGATAAGCCAAAGAAAAAAATAATTACATTACAAAGAGGAGATTCAAGAAATAACATTGTAAAGTCGCAAAGTACAGACAATGAGTATTTTAAATATGAATGGAAAAACAAGATAGGAAAGGACAGGCAATCAAAAAGTGAAGAAAGGAAGAAACCTAGTTCGATGCATCAAAAAACGAGAGTTACATTCGCCGATAACATTAAAAACTCAGATGTGGACATTCCAAAAGAGAAATATAATAAATTACTACCTCATAAACCTAACACACGAGCACTCTGTTACTCTTGTTCTGAAAACAATTGCCCACTCCAAACTCATACCAGAAAAAGTGGCCAGGATAAACGAGGTATTTTCGGTTTATTTGCAAATTGTTTAATAAAAAAGTTTAATACGCCGGTTGTTTACTCGGAGTCTGCAGACGATTGTCAATATTGTGAATGTTGTAAAAGAAAAATAGATGTAGATGAAATAAGTAAAGGAGCTGGAGATAGACGGTCGATTGTATCATCGAAATATAAAAGCGATATTACTATATGTCCATGTAGTAAAGATTATGTACATAGTAATGAAAATAGAACTTTATTAGGAAAAAAATCAAATGCAGACGATACACTTGGCCAGAAGTTCTCAAGGAAAAAGAAAAAATGTTGTTCTAAACCTTTATTAGAAATGCCAGTTGATTCCGTAAATTATGCTATTGTAAATAAAAATCAACTTAGACATATCAACCAGTTGAAAAGTCACAATGGAAAAGAAGATACGCAGTCTAGAAAAGTCAAAAAAAGCCACGGTGATTCATGTATATGTTGTAAATGTATCAAAAAACGTCAAGTGCCGGGAGCTACAATTTCAGTTCCAGCAAAAGATACAGCGGATGTAGTAGGTCCAGCAGGAAAACTATTTCCTTCTAAAAAGATAATAATAGATAAACCTAAGAAACCGATCGTTTATCCTTGTGTATGTGGCAGCAAAAAATGCGCTAAAGAAGCTAAGAAGCAGGCAAAGAAGCCTCAGGTAATATTAAGAGTGCAGCGTGGAAAACGTTGTGTATGTGGTAGTCCTGTTTGCCGTAAAGAGAGACATAAAATGAAAGAGACAGAAGAATTAATTTGTAAATGTCAGGAAACCATAGAAAAAAGAATCATTAGGAAAAAGAAAAGAAAAGAATTGGAGAGACGATTAAAAATCGACCAGGAGAAAGATGAAATACGACGACACAAACGTATAAAACGTAATAAAGAATTAGAGAGAAGAGTCAAAAAATACAAACATGCTAGCGATATTCTTCTTGCTGCAGATTCGGTTATAGACGTAGCAAAATTAGGTGTTACTACGTTAAAAGGAGCACTGCGAACCGCAGCAAAAACTGTCTATGATCCTGAAGTAGCTTTTGAAAGTATGAGATGTAAAAAAAACGATCCAGAATCTGTATTGAAGCAATTGGAAAGGAAATATATGGAAAGCGATGCTGCTTCAACGGCAAGACGACTTAAGATGAGGTGTTTGTTCATGAAAAGGGTACAAGACGTGAAGCAAAAACTTGAAGATAATCCCATTACACACTTTTTGATGCATGTTGCGGATAAGAACGCAAAAACTCGAAAGTTTAAGCGAAAGCCTGTCAGACGTCGACGTGAACCCCTAGATTTCAACTGTAGTCTTTACATGGCTTCGTTAAGAAAGAGGCCTTATTTAAGTATTTATTACAAGTGGCCCTGGTTTTACCCTCATTTTATTACTATGATTAATATTTGGAAGCAGTTTACAGATATAGCATTATTCCTGTTGGCTGCCGTTGTGTGGAGTCCCTGTATACTTTGTATGGAAGGCTGTAGAGCTATGATGTGTTGCTTTTTCTGTACAGGATAAACATTTTTTGTGTGGTTTAAATAAAATGTTAATCGTTTACAATAATTACTTTTATTTTTGCATATATATTTTCGTAATTACTTTACAATTCAATTATTTAGGTTCTATGTATCGATACGAATATCATATCTACACTAGCTGTAGAGTTTAGAATATCGGAGGAAGCGCTTTCCAACAAGTCGCTTCGATCTCTCATGGGCGTAGGACTTTCTTTTACAATATAACAGTTTTTGCCAAACCGTTTTGTAAGATTATATTAGTTATAATGATATTAGTTATAATGCAAATTACGTGATATCGTTAAAAAATAATTTCGGAAATGAAAGTAAATTATTTGAAATACGCAACCCACCCTAATGCATTGATGATTGCTTGCACCCTAAAGGTCAGTGACCGAAGCCGCTAAGTTTCGGGGGTGGTTCCTACCACAAATGCATTAACAAAAATGTGCCCCTCGGTCAGACACGTATATATTGATATGCATCGCTGCTCATGCTACATTATTGCATTCTTGGTGTAAAAATCGTAGTGAATTAACAATGTTTTCTGTTTTTTGTTATTATCTATTCGCATTATAAACTTTAGTATTAAAGGAGAAATACATTTTAAAAATTACTTAATACTGATGGATGCTGATTTGTTCTAGTCTTTCGAGAACGTTCCACGTGATATAAAGAACTGTTGGTAATGATAACTACAACTAAGATAGAACGAAAACCATCTTCCCAGGAGAAAACGTTCCATAATGGAACATTTAGTGGTCATCAAAAGAGATATCGATTTAGGAACGTAACTTCACGCCTGTAAGTAATGCTTGAAGAGGTAGGCAGAGGAATGCGGAACACTCCCACGTTTCACCGGCTACGTTTACGTCCCACGTAATAGGTAGTGAGCCTATTGCCATGCATTTATCGATTTAGTATGAAATTATTACAGGATTTTTAACCGTGATATGATTTGTTCATGAAGCTTTTAGTTCGTTGTATGTATGTTGTATGTCAACAATTTCATACAAATGGATTCCGTCCACTATTGACTAAGTGGTCAGTCTATCGCCATACACCGCGTCCATATCCAAACTCTGAACTACTACTAGAAATATCGAACAGTGTCCGACCCGGGATTTGAAACCCGGACCTGCCGATCGGCAGTCGCGCTTGCAATCAACACGACTACTGAGGCGGGCAGTCAGTCAGTCCGTAAACCAAAGCAAAAGACGCTGGAACAGAACTCACCTATGTCCGTACACGTTACTCCTATATTCAATGTCATATAAATCTATGTAGTCGTTAAAATTTGCTATATTACTGATATAATTAAAAAAAAATTCTTATGCACTACTGAACTATGAGAATTATTATTATATTAACTAACACCCATTAATATTGATAAATAAAATTATTAAATTGTACCTACATTCACTGTAATAAGAATAATATTACTTAAACAGATAATTTAATGTCACTGCTCACTTTCGAAGGCTCTTGAGTACATCGTAACTTATTTCGACAAATATTGTTTTGTTTGATCTACGCACCCTTTCGCCCTAAGTAAAACACATCGCCCTCTTAAGAGAATCCCGTATAAGACACGTAATGTATTGTTACGAATTATATACAAGTACGCACTACGTATGCGTATAGTCATGAATTTTGCAACCCTTAAATATATAATCAGGTAATGTTATCCAAATACATACATTAACATATTCATAAATCAATAACCATTAAAATAACAATCCTGAGACCTGTATTCGTTTCACATAAATCGTATGAAATAAAAGAATACTAATATCATTTTGGGCTTCTGCCCAAAGTGTTTTTTTCATCGTCATTCTTTGGCCAACCGGTGTTGGACTCAAGTCTTTTCAGAATAAAGAAATTTAATTCTACCATGTTACCAAGTGTGGGTTGTCATACTTCGACAGCCTTTGATAAGATGTATGAAGAATTTAAATTCAATTATGCAAATATTTGTACCTTCACGGCTTGTTAATATTATCTAATTTTAACGCATGTAAATTTTGAGGTGTATGGAAGTGAATCGAACCCGCGAAATGGAAGGCTCAAATCTAAATCGCTACACTATCTTCTATAATTCTATACAACTAATACCAGTGAAGCTAGCTTGGTTAAACCTATTAGCAGATTGTATTAGCAAGTAAGGGACCGCCCTGGAGGCAATGATAATTGTTTTCGAAACTCGGATGCCTTAAATGAGATCGGACCTACGATAACTGGAGAGCGTACAACTGAATGCACTCAGCGGGAAATAAGAACTGCCTTTGGTTAAATACACTCAGTGGATGTTACACAAACTCTACATTATTCGAAATCCCTGTAAGTAAGCTTAGCAATGCGCAAATAGTAATGATTGAAAAGCTTTTATATGTACGGATATAGTTTTTGTGAATTGGATGTTCATTGTTAATATGCATGAAACCTAATATCCGATTATCCTCGTTTTGGACTCCCAAAATTTATAATATAAAACAGTTCGCGTCTTCGTCCACTGATCTCCGTGCATTTAACTATTCATCGGACTATCCTTAAATCGGGTAGTGCAGTGCGTTGGAAGTGTGAAACAAAAGAGAGGAGTATCGACCAAACCCGAAGTGAAAGGGCGCCACCCTCTTTATGAGTCAGAGGGGAGGACCCTTGCACGTAGGCATTGTGCTACCCTCAGTACTCCGTACACCATGCATTCGCTATCGATCTGGGGTTTTTCGGACCGCTCGATTACGTTTAGTTTTGGACGAACTGCGATCTCGTCGTGAGTATTTGTCACGCGTTTTTATATTTTGGTCCATCGTAGAACAAAAGGTGTATGTGGATGTACGGTTTCATAAATATTATTCGGAATTTGTCAGTGATGCAGATTTTATCATTGTTGATACGCCTGATATGATTAAACTAACGAATATTTATTGAAAGCCCTAAAGTAAAGAATAAATGTACAAAACATTATTTTGTTTGGTAGTTTTCTTAGATTCAATAAAACTTTTTAGATTTAATTGCCGATTACTTTAATATATACTTGTGGAAATACAATTAAAGAAATACAGATCTAGAATAAGCAAAAAAATCACCATATAAATATCTATCCAGCCCGGGATCGATGCCGGAACTCTGTACAGGTACAGACCGTGCATTATCATTCGTTTCATTTCAGACTCACCAATATTTGCATGGCATTATCATGATTTAATCATCTCTCGTGTACTATTTGAAAGTAAACCGTAACATTAGATCGTTCAAATTTTAATCCAAAGTGTGGACTGGACGGATCTCGCACAGTAATCGAATCGAGCGTCAGTCTTACGCGACGAAGTAACAAATTTGTACCCATTAGCATATGGGTACAACACCAGCTGCCGCTGTTAAGCCATTTGTAAAACTAAGCGACGGTTGTAACGACGCAAGGTGGCTTGGCTTATAGCTTCGCACCAGTGATTTGTATACAACACTAGTTTAGGACCACAGAGCAAGCGAGAAACAGAAATGGCACGTAAAATAACGTATTGCTTTAATCTAAAATGGATGTAATAACAATTTTTTTTGTTCCTCCTGTTTTAGTATATAACAATATATTCTTTTATTTTGTTTTACTTCCATTAAAATAAAGCGTTCGCTGGTATGTCTAATTTGCGAATTACAACTCTACATATAAATTTGTTATATATATTCCGACGGAATAAAAGTAATAATGCTTAAAATCATACTTATAACTGTACTGTTACTGCGTAAAAGTATATAGCATAGTCACGTCACGTTATTTAGTGGCAGGATAGAGGACATAGGACATAGGAGGAGGAGGAGTAGGAGTCCGGCATAACCATCTGCGTCTCCCCGTGGCGTAGGTGGTATCCATAACGGATTTCCCCACGATAAAAAAATGGACTGCTAAATATCTTTATCATTAGAGACTTGCCGTGGTTCTTCTAAATTCTTCACACTCTTCATACACTTATCATTACATCATTTCTCGTATTTATTTTAATAACTGGGTACCATTTCCATTTGACATACGCTACGGGTCCAGAACTCCTAGTCATCTCGTGGTTACGGCGTCTTGTTAATGGCGGTTTCGTAATTAGGAAGTTGTTAATGAGTGTTAAGGCGGTGAAGCAGGCTAGTTCAATAATTTAGGTCTTTGTGATGGATATAAGTATATTAAGTTTTATGACGTATTCTGTTGAAAATTATATGTTTCTAATGCAAAGTGATTTTGCATGATGCATCATTTTTCAATTGACACTAATAAAAAGTAGGGCTTATAAATATTTATAACACAAGATAACCTAATATGTCATTGTATAAAAATAGTATCTTGGCTTCTGCTTCAATATATCTATGTCGTGGGTCTCGGAGACTACCTAAGATCAAGTATATCACTTTTTACATATGCCTAATAGATTAAAGATATGTAGTTATATTGTATTTACAGTAAAAAAGTGGGTCGGGGCAAAAAATATTTGAATGCAAATGAATGTCTCTTTGAAGTATTTCTTGATAGGTTACACGTATGTGCTATTCATACATACTGCCAGTGTTCGAGCGGGTCGCTAACCGGTTCCGATATCAAACCGTCACTTCGTTCGTTCCAGTAACATGTAATCATAATCTCGCCAGAGCTCGAGACCTTTTTAATTAAGTTTCTTCAAATGAAGATGTTAGCTTCATACTATTTTTTTATATTAAGGACATTTAATTAGTATAAAATTCTTGTCCGACAACGTGATTCCTAAATTGGTACTGACACTTGTACAACACTTGTGTGTTGAATTGTTTTAAAATAAACTCAATTTGGAATATTTACGTTGATATATTAAACAACAATATTTAAATATTGATTCAAAAGAATTCGGATAAAGTAAGGATATTAGACAATCAATTTAAAAATCATAGCTAAATATTGATTCACTTTGTACATTTTTAGTATAATATATTTTCGTATAAGCTTACATAGAAATAGTTATAATTGAAATCATTTCAATTTCCGTATTGTATTAATTTAAATTTCTTATTTTACAGGTAATAAATCCGCTGGAGTATTATTACTCGTCTAGACTTTCGTACTGTGCTGTAAGTACTTATACTAAAACAAGTATATAATCACCACTCACTAGCAATAAGCCTCTCAGACTCACCCTTAATAGCCACCCTTACCTGTTCCCGCTTTCGTATACAGGTGTACGAGCTGTACTTATTCAGATATTAGTATTATGCTCGGAATTGTGAATACCTTTCTGCCTACTAACATAAAACATTTGTAACGTCCACATAGATAAGTAGACGTACATATGTACACGGGGCATCATAATAGTATGTTTATGTTATGTGTCTAAGGGGTGAACGAATGAGAAAACATTTTTATTCCTACGTACCCTTAATTTATACTACCAATTTATAACACCATGTCTGTAAGCGCCCTTAACTTATACTATCAATTTATAACACCACGTTTGTAAGCGTCGAAGAGGTGAGCAGAAAAGTGAAGTATTCTCCCACGTTTCACCTGTTACGTTTACATCTCACCATAAAACAGGTGATGAGTCTATTGCCACAAATCCACACTTCGCACCGCTATTAGAAAATTCCGACAGTACCTGATACGGAATTTGAATCCAAGACCCCTCAACCAGCAGTTGACCAACTAAGCAGTCCTACCCTATCTGTTAAGTTAAAGTTTATGAACATAATCATTATATATGTTTTTATATATTTTTCAGTTGTTCAATCATTACGTAGTCCTCTCAGTTCTTACGAGATAGACACAGCGCCAAATATCTCTGTCCTTGCAGACCTGGTGGGCTTTTTCTGTACATTCGCTTGTCTTCATAAACATACATAATTATTAATTTATTATATTGATGTTGAAATAGAGCTTTAAATGATCAGTTTGTAGGACGGAAGCGTTTATTGCGTATATTAAAAGATATGGGGCAAGCCGAGAACAGACGTCGAAGGCGTTCGTTAGAGATATACGAGTATCTATATGTTCCGATTGGGACAGGTTCATGATGATTAAAGATATTGATTATTATTTTTGCTATTTTACCGGTGTTCAGTTTATGACATTCGTTATCTAAGGTTTTCATAAATAAACATGAAATGAACTGTAAAACGAAATATAGTTTCGTTTATTACTCATGTAAAGCGGAAGAGGGTTCTGATATCCAATATTATCCTTATACTCGTATCATTGATATGAAATACATTAAATACGCATATAGACGCAATATCGAGTCGTTTTATCGGAATGAGAGTGATACCGAGGGCCCAAAGTTGGTTCCCCCATCTATGTCAGTTACGGTGAAAAGATGTCGCCCCTCGAACGAAGTTTGAAAATTTGGAGTTTTTTTTTAAGCTCGCGCTCACCAACGGCGAGTAACTTGTATGCGTATTGTTTTAGACACATATTATTGTTCAAAATTGTTTTTTCACCGTCTTGTCCCAGCCCACTGCTGGGCTTTATGTCCTATTAGGGTATTATGATGCCAATCATCTGCAAGCAGTGCGGGTGGCGGTTCGAAAATTATTTCTGCACTGATAACGAACTGTATGGTCTCATTTATTGTCGATTATGACATTAATTATCTAATGACTATATATATATACCCTTATTTACGTAAGCCGTTTATTCGAAACTGGTTAAGTTCAATTAATTTTACGTATATATTTTGTATTATAATCTCAATATCAATGTAAAGACAACGTTTCTAAGCTAAGGTCTGTCCTAGCCAACGATTCAGAGTTACCAAAGCCGCTTGTTCGTTTCACTCTCTTTGTTTCTCGTTTCCTGATAGTGGTGATGTCATTAGGATAAGCGTGATTTAGCAAATGACGACCAGTTAAAATCTGTAGGGGAGCTGAAAATTGCCATGCGGTTTATAATATTTTACTCTTGGGACTTTTATGAAACTTGATATCACGAATCTGAGTTGATGAAATGCATTAAATTTAATTGGCCCATTTCAAACTCAAGTTTCAAGTTAATGTGTTATGAACTTAAAACTAAAGTTGCTATTTTGTTCAATTATAATGTTTGTGAAGATTTGTGTATTTATAGAATTCATACATCTTATGAGTTACATAAACGTTTGGAGAACGTGAGGTAAAGCGGGCGCATGCAGAGTTTTATCAATATCGGTTAGTTCGCCGTTTATATAGAGGATAATGATTAAACTTATTGTAATTTTTAACACGATAACTGCTTTGTGATACATATCATTACTTCAAATACTTGGGTTATTTCTTAATATTGTGTAAACATTATTAACATTTTTATCGTACCAAAATTATAATCGAACCTCCTGAGGAGAGCTAAGGCCATTTCTACCGCGCCGACTTAGCAGTAAACAGTCTACCGTTTGAACAATGATGGTTTCAATTTTTTTTATATCTTAATGATTTTATGAACAATAAAGTATTACGCTCTGAAAAGGAAATTTTTAATGCTATTTCTGCTTATAATTGTGGTTTCTACAACCTGGGGTCATTGTACTGAATCTTTTCATACTTTTCGCGGAATACCACTATCATATATGATTAATGTTGCAACCTAACTTTCACACTCGCCGCACACGTCCGACTAAATGAATTGGCGTTTTGCGGTCAGCTCTACATCTCTAGGAGAGTTTCGAATAGTTAACCGCCGTGTGGAGTCTGCGTTCGTAACATTTTTGGTCTCCATACTAATACGATCTCTAGAAAATTCCATTAGAAACATTTGACTGAGAATACTCCGCATTTATATCAGGGTCTGTTGCTTAGCAATGTAAGATTACACTTGAGTGTATTTTGTAGGCAGGTGCCAAAAGACACCAATAATTTTTATCTTGGTGTTCTAAATTAATTTTCTGCGACTAACGTAACCGCAAATCTAGTTCATAATATTAATCTCAGGCATTGGTACAGTGTTCAGTAAGCTATTTATACGTTACTGTTCTGATAATATAGTGGAAGTAGAAAATGTAAATTAGAAAAACTTAGAAAGTAGGGAATTGAACCCAGGACCTCCCGATCTTAGTAGTGGCTCGGAATCTGGAAACGCGCCCGTTGACCGACAATAGGCCCAGAACATATTCCGTAGTCGGACGTAAACGTAACTGGTGAAACGTGGTATTGTTTGTACATTCCACTGCCTCCCTCTTCGGAAATTACGGGCGTTATATAACGTTAAAGATTAAAAATGATTTAATTAACATGAAAAGATTATAAATCGATAAATCTAATAGACATTATAATCTTTTGCATAACTACTCTCGTCAGTTTTATTTATTGTACGCGCACAGAACATGCCCCCGTCATTTTGAAGCCTCATTTGAATATATTCTATGGCAACCATTTAGGGGACAATAATCGGGGAGGATTTAAATTTGAATCATCATTGCATGTACTCAAAGTTCATTATTGGTTAACGTTAATTTAATGGATTATTACGTTGAATATGCCGTGTCCGACGTAGAAACGACAGATGTGGACGTCAGATGTAAATACTTAAAATTAGTACTGCTTTTCATGGTTATATATTGACATTTATCAACACTCGACAGTGACAGTTCTATATTACTATTGGAATCTCCGCCGCGGGCTCAGTACAATCGGCGGAAACTCAATAAGAAAGACCTTTGTTAGGTCGGCAACTTGTCGGGCTATCACGAAAAAACATACGTGATTTATTCACTGGACAAAGAAAACAAAGTTGCTACGATTTTTTTAAGTAATTAGGATAAACTTCGTCGCTATATTAGTAAGGGATTATGTGTGTCTGTGGAATCTATTAACGCTAGAAAATTAGACGGCTGTTTTTGGTACGAATTATGAGTCTTATTGTCTGACTCTATATTGCTCTCATGCGTTTTGTGTGCAGTTTAATAGAACAAGCCAGAAATGAGATTGTGAAAAATACATATTATAAATATTCATATTACACAAAATCTGGTTCCTATTTGAAAGATAACTGTGTAATACTGCATAATAATATATAATATGATGTCATAATCATCTGTATAATATTGCATTTGCAAAACATTCTCGTATCAAAAAATATAATGAAGTATATAATCCTTATAAAACATTCAGGCTTAATAGTATTATTCATTTAGTGTAAATTAAAACATCCCTGTAGTTCTGAAACCGGGCGTTGCGATACGAAAAGGAAACTCTATTACCCAATGGTAGTTAGCGACACTCAGTTGGAAAATTGCTTGTGTGTGTGTCATCCGGGATTGGAACAGTTTGGATTGGAAAAGTTGCCGGTCATCACTTGGTAACATTGCTATCATGAACTCCATCTGATAAATGAATACGGATTGTTTAAAAACGAAAAAGATAACCAGGAATTTGTTGTTGTAGCAACAACTCTTATCATCGTTATTCAGGTTGATTGTATGCGCATCTATAATGGGTTCAATTTTTTTTTGTGACGAGATTATTTAGTATTTATTTTTCAGTGCCAGTAACAAAGAAGCGAGATTCTGTCACACACGGAAGCTGTCATTCGTAGATGCTAATAATGACAGCGATTGACAATCGATGTGAAATAAAACTGAAGAAAGTTAAGCCTAAAGTTAGTGAATTTGTAGTAGAAAATTAATGTAAAGTCGTTAGTAATTTGTGTAGAATGGTGACAGTGCCCCTCTGTGGAACCTACTGTCGGACATGGACCGATCCCGCTTCTCTGTGAGACCAGGATCATCCTTCACCCTAGGATGCACGTTGACGGTTATAAGTGCAGGTTGGTGGTTAACCAAGTCAAAGTACGAAAGTTCTCGTGAAAAAATGCAGTTTACAACCACGCCCAGGCCATGAGCGTTTCATTAAACCTTCTTTATCTTTATCCATCCACGTCCGGGCGGGTAAGAATACATTCCCCGTTCATACAGGATAAGAAACGACCATACCTGCGATTTGGCGACCACTATACCTGTCTTCGCTAGGGGCGGTCTGCCTAGGCACAGCTAGATGCCCTAGCCACCTGTGGACACCAGCGTAGGCAGTGTCCGCAGCTGTATTCTACAATCCCTGACCTACATGCTCAGAATGGCATTGGGCATATCTCAGGGAGGCCTGTCTCTAACAATAGACTGCATAGGCTGATAAAGATGATAAAATTACTTGATAACGCTTTAAAAATGTTTGTATTGCATAAATAAAGTAGAACTGCTTATCTAATTACAAGTGGGAAATCGGTACCTGTTATAACGTTTCAGATTTCCTACTGCGAACGAGTTTATTTTAGTTTATTATTCTGTGGGCGAACAATCAGCGGTCCTCCGCCTGTTCCTTTTTTGACAAATAACAAAAAACAACAACCGTGAGTTCCCGCCAAAACATTCCCCGTTTCCCAACATGGCGGCGCTCTCTTTACGACTTCCGTGAAAATTATGGTCCTGTTCGTACGTTAAACTTTTACGCCCTTTGTGCTTCCTAGGACGCTGCAATAATATTATTAGGAACAACCATGTGCGCGTAGTACGGGTAATTTCTGTTTTGGTAACTTTCCTCCTCCTGTTGGCATTTTTTTTGTAGAATGGAGATTAAAGTATTCTGTACTCTTTCAGTTACATAATTTAAAACGTTGCTTTTGTCACTAAAACGAATCAAATCTTGGTTTGTACGTTGTTACTGGATATATTCCTGAGTAGACAGAATTTTAATCCCTCCTTGTAATACAATCTTAATAATTACAATTGTTTAAACAATCGTACACGAATATTGCGCATTTTACAGTGCGGATAGTGCGAAAGGCGTGCGGGAATGTTTAACTATTAGTGTGTAAAAGCTATCAAATGCCCGTGCTTACACTGAAATCGCTCGTTGGAAGCTTTCCAGCCATTCGGCTGTTCCACACAGCACTTATAATTGAGTGAAACGTGACCATTAGCCGGCGAAAGTACTTAGATTTACGCACGAAGTTTGTTTACGGGCCGTCGACAACAAATCGATTCCGTGATTCACTCGGACGGAACACGGTGCGAGCTCCTGCATCTCCTATCGCATTGGAGAGTGCTAACGGTGATGTTAGTAGTGCGTGTTTTTTCAGTTCCCTCCATTTTGACAGTACCATTCGATTGGCGAGTTACATACGTTTGTATTTTGTATCTCCTTTACTCGTGGACCAATACGTGTTTGGTTTGTGATTAGTGTTTGTTATAGCCATGAGTGAAATGAGCTTGTCATATCGCGGTGTTTACATTCCAATTTTGTATGCTAATTTTGTCTGTAAAATGTTTGGAATCTAAATTAAAACAAATCCATAAGTAGTCGTCACAAGTTTTCCCTCGATTTTATACAAGTGACATCGTCCGAAATATCGCGTTGTCTTTGTCTTGCTTTCGCGAATTTCGTTTTTATGTTTTCTTCTGAGACGCTTGATTGAGAGGTACGAGGGGCACTTTATGCTTTATGGCATTCTCTCCCAACCAACCCTGGTTGATAATAAAACCGTTTGGAATATGTATATTTTAGGATAATAATCAAATATTTATAATTATGATAAGGGTGAAAATAAATATGAAGAAACCTGAATATCCAAGATTGGTGGTAGAACCCTATGTGGTTCGACTCCGGCGGCAGCACCGCCACGTATATTTCTGCCTTATAATAGCAGTGTTAAGCAGCGCTGCTGTGTTTTGGTTTGAAGGGTGTGGTAAGAAAGACATACTTTTTCGAGGCATTCCAACTTAGTCCTCAGGAGTAGAGGCGCATCTGTGGTTGACTTATGTGAGGTTGATTACAGATGTCCATGGGCGGTAGTAGCCACTTACCATCAGATGGACTGCATGCCCGTCCTATACTGCCATATTATAGAAAAAAAAGTTCTTAGTCATTTCTAAGCCATATGAAATCGGCCAACTCGTACTTAGCCAGCGTGGCAGACTATGGCCTTAATCCTCATCTTCTAGAAGCATACCCGTCTTTAGCAGTGGAACGATAAAAAGGTGCCAAGGGAATAAAATAATTATGATAAATATATATTGGTACCTACAAGTATTAGAATACGGTGAACGTATATGAAGATCATGTGTATTAATATAAAATACTCCATACATCGTAGATTCGAATGTTCAAAACTAAAATAAAATTCTCGAATGTTCAAAATTAAAATAAAAACAGTTCCTATGTCAAATATGCTAAAAGTCGGTAACAACAAAAAGTGCACCGGTCCATTTTTTCACATTTTCGCTATATTAAATTCCGTAGCCGCGTCCAAAAGCCAACCCGGGGCGCCGGCGGCGGTATCGCGACGGTGAATCCGAATAGGGAGATAACGCATTTGTCAGTGCTGTACAATTTTATTACAGCCGTTGCCAGTTCCGACCGTTATATAATGGCTAACTTGTATGCCGCTTGCCAAAATAATTATCCCCGGACAATTCCACTTCTCCCTATGAATATCCAATGAGCTTTTTCACATCAGTCTCGTTGGCGGCTACGACGTGCCGTGAACGGTTGTTCGAAAGAAAAATGCTGGTCCATTCAAATTGAATGTATGATTTTTGCTTACAATTTTTATAAATAGTAACGTATTTTTTATGTCTTAGAATCTGGTTTTTATGTATTCTATTATTAGTTTTTTTACTTATTTACATAAGTATTCATATTCATAACAAAGCAACAATGAAAACTTTTAGGCACGTACTTCAAGAATAGGTTTTTAGAGGATAGGTCTTATACTTAAGTAATATACATAAAGCAAGTCTTAATTCACTTTTTAAATGCCTAAACATAAAAATAAATAACATTTACTCCGCCTGTAGCTGTTTCTTGATGGTAGAACAAGTAATAAAGATTTTCTTTTGAGACCTAATTCCGTCTTTAAAGAAGTCAGAATGAAAATCATTTCCGTTTATTTATTTTTGTGATTACAATGTCTTAGGAGTTTTAAGCCACTGGGACTCCTTGTATATCACGGCTACTAGATGCTTGAGTGTTTGACCTGTTTGCCGTTTTCTTATTATTGTTATTACGATTTTTATTTAATATATCAGTTGCACTGATTGTACCACACGGCTCTTAACACAGCTTCTTTGTCCCAGTAGACCAATACTGGACTTGACTTGGTTCGTTGGTCTTGTTGGTTGCGAACTTGATCGGTTGGCGGATCATTTGATCATGGGTTCAAATCGCGCATCGTGCTACACTCTTGGATTATTCTAATTTAGATTTCCTAATGTGGTTCGTAGTCTGGATTTGATTCGGTGTATGGGAATAGTATACCTTTACTATAGTGCAACTTAAACGTAACCAGTAAAACGTGGGAGTGTACTACACTCCTCTGCCTAGTTCTTCGGAACTGACAGGCGTGACGATACGATACCATTTTTAACTCATTTTATCCGAAAACGTTCCACTGTAGAACACCTTTCCCCACCCTTTAACGTGTGGTACGTTTTCACGCTAAAATCTCTGGCGCGATTTGGTTGAAACATGGGCTATTTTTTTACGAAAACAGTTTTCCTCACCGTCTACTCCATTTTTCATAATAAATTTATTATTTTCTCGCTACCGAAGTTCTCGGGCCGCGCGAATGGCTTATTTATTAATAGAACTCTCTTTAAGAGGTTGCTTTGAGGTATGAGCTGTACAAAAAAAAATTAAATAACATAAAACCAATGAAGTATTAATTGATGTCTATATATACATATTCCCTTGTTTTTAATGTAACATACAAAAAATATCTGAATGGAAAGCGATTGGTATTAAAGTTACGATTAGTTGCTAACCAATTAGCAA